>JAVXUP010002031.1:0-165508 GCA_033070095.1 Escallonia herrerae
TTTCGCATATCAATTATGGGGTTCAATTTAGGGTTCGATTGGATTAGGGCATTCAATTTAGGATTCAATTAGTTTAATTTAGGGTTCGATTGGATTACGACATTCAATTTAGGGTTCAATTAGTTTAATTTAGGGTTCGATTCAAGAGGTCCACAAGTATAAAGCCAAAATGTGACATTTTTCGGTGTCGGTGTAGATCGAACGTGGTGTCCGTGACCTACCAACACCTTGACACCTCATCGACACATCCAGACACGTGTCGGACACCTCCGGGCAACAATCTAATTGGGTCCCATCCTCCGTCAACAATCTCAATTCTCAAATGCTCAGTGTAATAAAAATTAATAAAAATCACACACTCAATCCAATTGAGTCCCTCATCCTTCAACATTCTTAATTCTCAAATGCTCCGTATCATATCTAAAGTCTCAATTCTCCATATTTTGTAATATACAAATGTAGGCATCAATTCCATCAGTAATTAAACAAACTAATCAATCAGTTACAAAATCAATTTCATCAATTCCATCAGCAATTAAAAATAATTGAAATTATAAGAAACATATCGACATTCCAGAAAAAAATTAGGGCAAATTAGGACATAAATCAGAGTATCTGAAAATTAGGGCAAATTGCGCTTAAACATGCATTAAAGCAAATTAGGGCAAATAGACATACAGAGAGGTGGTGTGGCGACGGCGGCGTTGGTGGCGCGGCGGATTTGGAGGGCCTTGGTGGCTGGCAGTGGAGGCAATTGGTGGCGCTGAGTTGGTGGCATGCGGATATGGAGGGGCACGACGTGGGGGGAGGGGGTGATGTCGCCAGAGGTGGGTGGCCAGAGAGGGAGACCGCCGGTAAAAAAATAACCGGTGAGTAGGTGAGAGTGAGAGACAGAGAGAAACGGGGATGGAGAGAGAGAAAGACGAACCTGTTATATGTAAGGACTTTTAGCGACGGACAAATACTGTCGCTAAAAGTCCGTCGCAGAAAGTCCTATTTTAAAAACTTTTACTGACGGATATTTTAGCGACGGTATTTTTTTGTCGCTAAATTCTTAGATATTTTATAAAAAAATTCTAGCGACGGTTGCACTGTTGCTAATATTCTGTTGGTAAAAGTCCGTCGGCAAAATTATTACCGACGGTATATTCCGTTGATAAATGTTTTTTGCCGACAGACTTTTACAGACGGTGTTTTCCGTTGCTGAAAGGTTTTTTAGCGACGATTATACTCCGTCGCTAAAAGTCCTTCGTAAAAAATAGTTTTTCTTGTAGTGAATTGGTTTAATTAATATTAACTGGTTCAATTAGGTTTAATCGGGATTAATTGTAGTTAATTGGTTTCATTTGGATTAATTGAGTTTAATTAGGGATAATTCGTTCAATTATAGGGTTAATTACGGTTAAGTTATTCAACTACGGGTAATTAGGGTTTAATTAATTAGGGTTAATTGGTTCAATTAGGTTTAATAAGTGTTACTTACGATTAATTAGGATTAATTGGTTCAATTAGGTTTAATCAGGGTTAATTGGTTCAATTACGGGTAATTAGGATTTAGTTAGGGTTAATTTGGTTTACTTAGGGTTAACTAGTTCAAATAGGTTTGATGGGGGCTAATTACTGTTAATTGGTTCAGGTAGGATTAATCAGGGCTAATTAGGGTTAATTGGTTCAATTAGGATAAATCGAGATTAATTAGGGCTAATTGGTTCAATTAGGTTTAATCAGGATTAATTACAGTTAATTGGTTCAGTTAGGGTTCATCGGGTTTAATTAGAATTAATTTGTTCAATTAGGGTTAATTACTCTTAATTGGTTAAATTAGGGATAATTAGGGTTAATTGGAAACAAATTAGGGGTAATTAAGGTTTAACTGTTACAATTACATTACAACAAATTAAATACAATTACATTATAACAAATCAAATACAATTACACTATAACAAATTAAATACAATCATAACAAATTAGGATTTAATTACACTATAACAAATCATATTAAATACATATCGAGGATGGGTAGTGGTTGTTGGCCGACTTGCGATGGGCAGTGGGTGACGACTGGTCCTATAGTGGATAGGCGGTGGGCAACTGAGGTGAGGGGTGGCGACAGAGGACAGGTGTGATGGGGGAGCGGGAGAGCTACGGTAGAGGAGAGGGGCGGCTAGGAGGGGGAGGGTGAAAGCAGAGGAGATGGCTGAGGGGTGGGTGGGAGAACAACGGCGATGGAGTGAACGACGTCGATGAAGAGAGAAAAAGAGAAAGAAAGAGAGAGAAAAGAGAGAAAAGAAGGGGAAATTTTTGGTTTTATTGGGGTTCACTTTTAGCGATTAATCATGATTAATTACGGCTCATCGGTTTAATTAGGTTTAATCAGGATTAATTGGTTCAATTACGGGTAATTAGGATTTAGTTAGGGTTAATTTGGTTTACTTAGGGTTAACTAGTTCAAATAGGTTTGATGGGGGCTTGTTACGGTTAATTGGTTTAGTTAGGATTAATCAGGGCTAATTAGGGTTAATTGGTTCAATTAGGATAAATCGAGATTAATTAGGGCAAATTGGTTCAATTAGGTTTAATCAGGATTAATTACAGTTAATTGGTTTAGTTAGGGTTCATCGGGTTTAATTATGATTAATTTGTTCAATTAGGGTTAATTACTCTTAATTGGTTAGATTAAGGATAATTAGGATTAATTGAAAACAAATTAGGGGTAATTAAGGTTTAATTGTTACAATTACATTACAACAAATTAAATACAATTATATTATAACAAATTAAATACAATTACACTACAACAAATTAAATACAATTATAACAAATTAGGATTTAATTACACTATAACAAATCATATTAAATACATACCGAGGATGGGTAGTGGCTGTTGGCCGACTTGCGATGGGCAGTGGGTGACGACTGGTCCTGTAGTGGATAGGCGGTGGGCCACAGAGGTGAGGGGTGGCGGCAGAGGACAGGGACGGTGGGGGAGCGGGAGAGCGACGGTAGAGGAGAGGGGCAACTGGGAGGGGGAGGGTGAAAGTAGAGGAGATGGGTGAGAGGTGGGTGGGAGAACAACGGTGATGGAGTGAATGACAGTGATGAAGAGAGAAATAGAGAAAGAAAGAGAGAGAAAAGAAGGGGAAATTTTTGGTTTTATTGGGGTTCACTTTTAGCGACGGACCATGCCGTTACTAAAAGTCCATCCCTAAAAGTATTTTTTATACTTTTAATGACGGAAAAGTCCGTCGCTAAAGACACTGTCGTTAATTTTTTTTTCAAAATATTTAAAAATTTCGACTGAATTTTTTTTATTAGCGACGGATATTCCGTCGCTCAAACCCCATTGTATAAAATCAGTCTGTAAAAACTTTTATCGATGAAAATGTCCATCGGTAAAAGTTTTTACCGACAAATTTTATACTGTTGATGATATAAATTAATATGACAATTAACTTTACCCTATTTCCTATGTCTAAAATATTCTAGAGTTCTCCTAACTTAAATAGGATTCTCTTTTCTGTTTTTGGTAGGATAATTTTCTCTTACATATATAAAGCCTCATTGTACTCAGTTTATAATGCTCTCTAATATAATTATCCTTCTCTTTACCTTTTCTATCATGGTATCTAAGACATACAATCCGGTTTGAGAGTCTTTCAACTATTTTCACAAATTCCGCCAGACGGCCTTCTGTCGTTTGCCCAGCCAATTCATGTGCTTTTGTTTCTTTTCGTGCTTTTCTTTGCTTCTTAAGTTCGGAACTTTGGTCTTTCTTTCCTACCTTTTTTATACAATGATCTTTGCTTATAGTGAAACCCAGCCACCACCTAATCTTACTGTTCATCAACTCTAGCTTATCTCTTTTGCTCAAACAAAAAAAATTGTTTCCTTCTTCAGTTACTTCTGTCGATTTCCTTTAGCCCAAATCCTAAGCCTACACCCCATAAAATTCCGTTCCCTCCAGCAATCACAATGCTGCCAATCATGCCACCATACCTCTCACTCGGTTCCTTTAATGGATCCTAATCCTGTCTTGTTCTGACTCCTATCTTGTTCTTAATCGTCGGATCTCACCCCAAGACCTTTATGGTCGTCGGACCTCATCCCGAGACTCCTGATTTGTTCTTAGTCTGCGAACCTCGTTCTGGGACTCATATCTTGTTCTTAGTTGTCGGACCTCACCCCGAGACCTTTACGGTTTTCGGACCTCGCCCCGGGACTCCTGCTCTGTTCTTAGTTTGCAGACCTCATTCTTAGTTGCCGGACCTCGCCTAGGGACTCATGATCTATTCTTAATCGCCGAACCTCGCCTTGAGACCTTAATGGTTGTCGAACTTTGCCCTGGCACTCTTGCATGTCTGTTCTTGCATCGCCAGACTCTACACATGACATTCATCTCAACTTGGATCTCACTTAGTGCAGCTGGTATCAGGACATTGCTCTGGACTTAGCCCTCAAACTAAAGCTTGTTCTTCTCTACCAACTTGAGTTTAAGGGGAGATGTTAGATGATATAAATTAATCTAGTAATTACCTTTTCCCTATTTTCTTATTTTTAGAATATTCTAGAGTTCTCTTAACTTATATATGATTTTTTTTCTGTTTCTGGTAGGATAATTTTCTTTTGCCTATATAAATGTCTCATTGTACTCAGTTTATAATGCTCTCTAATATAATTATCTTTCTCTTCACCTTTCAATCATATATGACGGGGGGTTCCGTCGCTAAATGTGACTTTTAGCGATACATTTTTGTCCATCGCTAAAAGTCTGCCGGTAAATACCTCTTTTATTGTAATGCATCCTTTTCTTAACCTACCCTCTAGAAAATTTTGTCCATGTACAAAGTCTTCCTTGAGGTGATGTTTGTTTAAGAGAGTCAAATGCTCTTTTATATTTTTTATGAGGTTGAAAAAAGTAAAAAATTAATGATGAAAAAAATAGAAGAAGACAGTGATCCATGCAACTCGAGTTTATTACATCACATTATAACATAATGTTTTTACCTAATCCTGACTTATACGATAACTCATTGATTCCAAATTTTTTGGACCTATCTTTTACGTCGTACTTTGTGAAAGTTTGTGGGGTCCATGGAGAAATTCACTTTTATATCATTAAAAATAATGCCTCTTGCATATAATTTGGATAGAAATTGTATATATTAGTGTAGGAGACAAAAGTAATTCCCGGGGCCCTAGGTCCATGTCCTCCAAACTTCTGGATATCCATGTTTTCAAAGGGGCTTGGAGTATATATGTCCCACCCTCCTTTTTCTTGTATCCGAGGTAAGTTTTATATTCCCCTTTGAAGTTTCTTATATTTTCACAATAATAAACGGGTAGGGGGTCCCCACCATAACACGGGGTGTCTCTTATTTTATAAAAAAAAAAAAAAGTGTCTCTTGATTTAAACATTTTGATAGTTTAATTTATCTTCATTGTTTCTTCTTATCTTCTGTACCTCAGGTGCTCCTCTTCAACGGTGAAGAGTAAATGCTTTAATTTTCTCAATGAAAACGATGGGAACTTTTTATTTTGCATGTATTCACGTTTAAAACAAGAACAGTTGTAAGAAGAAGTTATAACTTTGAACAAGGTAGACTATAAAAAAGAAGCTACAACGCTCTTATACGGTTACAATCAAATAACGTTACATATAACTCATTACGCTAAAAATGTAATCCTGAAAGTCATCGTTATCCCCGGGGAGAGAGGGGAAGGAGGTGGGGGAAGAGAGTTTAGGATGCAGTCTCAAGCCACTGTGGTCCTTAATCTAGTAAAGAAGGTGGTGGTTGGTTAGCACCATGTGGACGTTATATACGAACATGTTCTCACATGTGAGGGAAGAGAGAAATATATTTCTATTTCTATGGTGAAGGGCAGGGAGAGACATGCCATGCCTTGTAAACCCAAACACACACACACACACAGAGACACACAGAGAGAAGATCGGGCTCTCTGGTTTGGTTTTTCTGGATAATCCTGTGAACCCCACAAACACAACACCACCTCCCGCCAAGTCCAACAAACTGAAAAAGTTTTCTTCGTGCTCTAAAATTGGTTGAAAGTGTGTTGGCTTTTGCAGAGAGTAGGCCACCAAACTTTGCTTCACTCCTAAACAAACCCCTTTCTGCCTTTTGGATTTTTGCATGACTCACTTGCTCCAGATCGAGCATGTATTATTCTTATTATTATTCTTCTTATTGTGTTGCATAGCAACTGAAACATAGGAATCAATGCACATCATCTTCCTTTTTTTTTTGGAGTTCAAACTAGTTGGGAACGGTTTTGTGAATTTTCGGTGCTTACAGTTTATCTTGATTGTTAGTGTAACGTACTTCTCTTCTTTCATATGTGCTTGAACTCCAACTAACTGCTTGCATGTACGTTACTGTTAAGAGTTCCTTTAAGATTAATTCTCAGGAATAGTTTTTGATGAAATCAGATTCAGTTTTTGAAAAATAAGCTTTAATTTATTTTAAACATGATAAATTAAAAGTTGTTGAACATGTCTGAACAAGTTTAGTGTGCCAAAATGACCATAATAATGTGTTAGTATTTAAAGAAGCATTTAATGTATGCTTATATGTGAGGATCTCGTAGTAATTCTTTTTTGTCAGACCCGATTTTCTAAAATTAAATCAGAAGCCAAAAAAATGAGGACTCTGAATTTAATTAGTTTTGAGCACATTGAATCAAATCAAATCAAAATTTATCTATTGTTATCAAATAACTTAAACCTAATTTAATATAAATTTAATGAAGTTTGATCATTTATCTTCTAAAGCTCAAAACACGGAGGAAGTTGGATCAAATACAAAATGAGTACATAATTAAATTGGGTGGGTATCAAAAGAAGCCAAGGCCTTGTGAAATCATTGTCTGTCCAACATTTCCTCGTGAGATTCCATAATACACCATAATTGGATACACTATGATTGGTTTTGACCACTTTATTTCTGAGGAAGATCTCAGTTTTGACTCCTTGAGTTCATTCTCTTTTTCACCTGGTAAGAATTCAAGAGAACATACTTTTGCCATTGTATTTTCCATACTTCCACTCTCTGCATATCTCCCCAGTGCGATGACTGTAAATGCCTCAAAGCTGCCAGGATAAAGAACACACACACCCACACACTCACACTCAAACTCAAACTCACACACAACAGACACACACACACACACACAGAGACAGAGAGTACTCAGATACTACACATACTGCCACTCAGAGGCACACCATAGAGTCACACACACCGTCACACCCAGAAGACACATGAACATTTTGATCACTAATTCTTGATTAAATCTGCCAGCAAACAAAAAAAAATGCACATTCCGACGCATACACACGGTCAACAACACGCTTGATCAGCATTTCAGGATCTTAAGTGACCCGAAGATTATGGTTATTTTTCCAACCTCGGTCTGGTTCTATTTTACGGAAAAATTTGCGAACACCACTAATTCTTTATACAACTTTGTGGCCAAGAAACTGTTGTTCAGAAGTTATGGGACCAACGTTCTGGCTGTAAATTTTGGGCAGGCTCCGAGGATCAGTAGGATCATTGCCTTTCTGGATTTTATAAATTAGATTTGATGCCCTACTCTTGATTATATGTCATTATTGGCATAAATTTTATTGTTAACCAATAATCATGACTTAAACACGGATAATGATAAGTGGTAGTTAACGGACGAAGGAGAGCTTGATAGCAAAAAGACATGAGACCGGTTATTCAGCTGTCAATTGAAGCTATGACAATCGACAATTTTGAATGATTATACGTCAGTTAATAGTTTTGAACGGTTAGACCCAGATACGCTTCAACAATCAAGGATGACATATAGAAAGGAGAGTGAAGAAGGAATATGATACAACTCAACACATCAATATCTTATTGACTTTGTTTCAATTTCCTTTACATTAATTGTACTTTGCAGTCGCTTTGTAACACTTGAAAGAAGACCTTGCATTATGAATTGAGTGTAGCTTTGCCCATATCCCATTGGAGATTTGCAGCTAGACGCAAACAATCGTATAGTTCTTTACATAATTATAGTGTCCCTCGGAATTGAAGTAAGTAACACATTGACATCTTACAATGTAGGGACACCATTTTTGTTTGATTACTCCAAGGAAGCCCCTAGACCCATCCGTAGGAGTAGTAGGAATCGTAGGGTGAATTTTGAATCTCTAGGTTCTGTGTATATTCTAGACCAGTGTTGAGCATCAGTCATCACTCGCTAGCGATCACGGAGGTTGGCCAGATTTTTGTGTCTCGCCATAACCACTTCACTATTGTGTAGTAAGTTTAGGACATCTTAATTGTCCTAGTGAAAGAATAGAAAAGAACAAAAGAATAGTTTTTTGAAAATTTCTATTAATATTGGACCGTTGTTAGTGTAAGATGTTGTCTATCGTGACATCTCATTTCTAAATTAATTTTTGTTACGCCTTTGCTGTAGGTCTGCTATGGCGATGCACCTCTCTCTCTCTCTCTCTCTACCTCTAGATCAGGGTTTTATATAGATTAGAAATTTTTTCTGAGGAATACCAAATGTGGCCCCAACATGTTTTCCCGAGGAACAAACACAAATAGGTATATATGCAAATGACAAAATGAATTGAATGCATTTAGAAAAAAGTTGGAAGTCCCTTATATGCCCTTGCTAACCGTGGTGAAATTAATGTGGTACAATGTGCGAGAATTGATGAGAGTCTTTGACAAAGAATGTTTCAGCTGTCATTATACGTTCACGTATCTTATTTGTTGGTTACATGCCATCATATCTTCAAAAATTAATTAAGTTTCACAACAAAAACTAAAATGATGCATCGTAAAACTTGTCGAAACTATTTCACCACTTCAAAACCCCGTGAAAGAGAAAAAGGAACAACGACAGGAGCAAGAACAAAAGAAACATTACGTGATACATGTGAGTGAATATCGTATCTAATCAAGTAAGTTGATAAATGTGATTAGAAAGGTTGACCACTCTTTTGATTTGGTGACCACTCTGAGTTATGATTTATTGGGATCGGGAAATTTTGGTTGGTTGGTCAGGTGAAACTTCATGTCCCTCCAACGTCACAAAATTCAAACAAATGATGATGGTAAACTCACTAGCATGCCATGATTTAACCACCTTTCCTAAATGAAAAGTAAAACAAAATAATGAGGATGCACAACTTTAGTTTTTGATGGTTGTGGGGAACAAAATCAATTTCCAAACAGGGGAACAATCATGAAGTTTCACTGGCCACAGATGGGACACCAAAATACCTAAAGGTAAGCACGAAAAATGTAACATTAGATAAGTATGCAAGGGCTTACTTGCAAGGTCTCAGGAGTTTCTAACTCAGTGGGAAGTTTTGATCAAGTTACTAGTGAGAGCTGTTTTTGCTGGCTTAAAAGTTGAAGTGCATTATACTTGTTAAGTTTTATCAAACAAAGTGAAATAAGCCTAACATTTTGCTTCTCCCGAAAACCAGCATTTGATGTTACAGATATTACACACACATAAAATGGTACCTGAGTTAGTGGTACCAAGAATTGGCGCTTGGAAAAAAGAGATACCACTATCTGTTGTTGTGGGTAAGTTTTTTATGGCATGTCACCAAAGTTTTATTTGGACCACATGGCAACACGGTCAGTTCATGAGCTGGACGAGGGTTAATTGGTAAAATGTACCTTATCATAAGCAGTGGCGGAACCAGAATTTCACTCTAGGGGGTTCTAAAAATATATTAAAGTCAATAAATTCTTTTATAAATAAAAGAACACACAAAATAGAGTGCACTTTTCAATAATACATAAAAAAAACATACTAAAAAGCATCAAAAAAGTCTTATTAAGCTTAATAATCTGAAATGCATAATTAACAATATAAAAACATCAATTAACAACTAAAATCTCAAAAGCACAATTAACAATCTAAAATCATAGATTAATAATCTTAGTCCTCAAACACACAATTAATAACCGAAATCATCGATCAATGCTCAAATGGGAAAAAAATTGATCAAAATACACATCGGCAGTTGACCAGCACGACGTTGTCGTCGCTGGCGGTGGGTAGTTGGCCCCCGGTGGAGTGAAAAAGACCAGAATCGTCGAAAATGCTAGTCTCGAGTGCCTGATTTGCCGAAAATTGAAAATGCTAGTCACGTCGTGAGTGCATAAATCGCCAAAATTACTGGCCACCAGTGAGGTCGTCACTCGTCAGAAATCTGAATACAACGTGGCCGCCGGCCGGTGGCTTTGTAATCGCCGGTCATCACTCGTCAGACTCAGCCCTAGTCAGATCTAGGCTAGATTGTTCATAATTGTGACTCACTTAGTAATAGCGGGTAGAGTCAGATCCAGGCCCTTGATGAAGAAAAATCATTAATAATCGCCAGTGGAGTCAGATCTAGGCCAGTCATCACTCGTCAGACTCAGCCCACGACCGTTGTGGGCTCGTGGGTCGTGAAATAATGTATGTGATTTGCCTTGGCGGAGAGCGGAGTAGGCGAATGGCCGGAGTTGGTGACTGGTGAGGGCCGCCGACCACCGTGACTGTGAGGGTGAGGTGAGCCATGAGAGTGTGAGACTGAGAGGAGGAGAGTGAGAGAGAGTAGCATGTGAAAACACACACACACACACATATATATATATATATATATATATATATATATATATATATATATATATATATTTCCCCCCCCCCCAAACTTGAGGGGGTACATTAGCCCCCCCTCGGTATAGTGTAGTTCCGCCCTGATCATAAGCCATGTTTGCAAATTATAATCTCAGCAAATATATATATATATATATATATATATATATATATATATATATATATATATATATTACCTCAACACAACAAAAGTTTAGCAAAAATTTGCATTTCGTGAAATATATTGAAAAAAATTTGGATCACAAAAAAATGCTCCCTCAATTTAGTGAGGGTGTCAGATGGCCTTCATTCATTGTCTAGGGTTTGCAATTAGCTCCTTCAATATTTAGGGCTTGGAAAACGCTCCCTTAATTTATAGAGTTTGATGCATTGCCCACCAAATAACGTCACCGCCATCATTTGGAGATCGCCACCACAAGAGACCGTTAACATATGGCAATAAGTGAATCATAAGCCATTATAAAAATTTCTTGGAAAAAAGGCTCATTTTACACATGAATCTAAATCCACACTTAACTAGAGTTTCAATCGCCATGCCCTTATTCAATACTCAATATATTTTGTGTATGTACGTGCATGCACTTTCGTGCATGATCTTCTGTGTGTGGGTATGTAATTCTCAATATGGGTTTGTGCGATTGTCCGGATCGGTGAGTCTGAGTGATTCTATGTGTCTGTGCGCAAACACCTGTATTGAATTAGGTTGAAATTTCTCTTTTTAATTGATATTTACGTATGATTTATTTTGCAAATTTATTCCCTTGCATTTTATAATCTAGAATTAGGTGACCTAACCAAAACGCCTTTCACTTAACATAAAAATTCACCACGTTGAGACCACACCCCCCCCCCCCCCCCCCCCCGCCAAAAAAAAAACTTTTGCCACATATTGAGGTAAGAAAAATGCTACTTTGATTTGTTCGGATGTTATTTTACAAATCTATTATACATTGAGGTAAGTTTAGTACAATTAACTTGCTAAATGATGTCATAAAAAGGTAGTGCCTGTGAACATTCACATTACCTTCTTACGGTGATTTAAGTAGGAGAGTCACCTTACATCATGTGCTCTTACTTTTCTACATAAACTCTTATTTTTTTCAAGATGTAAATGCTGTTTTGATTCAGACAAATAATGTAATTAATAATCACCTAAACATTAGTACATCCACATCGTCTTAGAGGCTACAAACTCTAAAATAAAGGTTAGCAAAGATAGGATGAAATACTATTTTTTCTCTGTCTTCTTTCTAGCCACTATGTTTTGGGGATTGCCTCTTCTCACATAGGCCTTCCCTCTCGCTTCTCTTGCCTTGTATCCCCTTCGCTTCAAACTTTAAATTTACTTTTCTCATCAATGTTCTTTAATTTTTGGCATGTCCCTTTGGTTTAATGTGTTGTTTCTTCTGTCCAAAAAAATTTCCTCTTTCCAAGGGTTTTGGTTGGTTGCTGGCTCTCTTATCGTAGTCGAGGAGATCGAGTTGCAAATATAAATTGTGCCCCTGTTGAATTTGCTTTCTTTGTCTACTATTTTGGTAGCTAGGGAAATCAAGTTTGCTTGGACAGTGATGATCTATGTTGAAGGCATAATGGAGTATTCCAACACAATCTCTTGATTGTATTATCTCCTTAGGATTTTATCGGTCCTTTCATAGATGGTTGCTATTTTTCTTTTCTTTACCTTGAACTTTATCTTAGTGAATATTATTTGGCCAAAAAGATATAAAAATGAAAAACGTCATAACATTAATGAGAAATTTGTTAGCCAATACTTGGCATTGTGACCTAAGACATTTGTGACAAGGAAATACTCTCCGCATAGCGAGCTACGGTCTATCTCATGCGCATATAACCTGTGGTGACTGAAGTCCCTGATTAATATAATTCGATATCTTTAACATAACCACAATGCAATCCCAATCATATTACAAGACCTACAACCAAGCTACAAACATTTTTGAAGTTCAAAACTGCAAGTCCTGCTCATATCCCTGCTTGCATAATCTCACCAAAATAATCATGTACTATACTGGAGAGGTAAATAGTGAGTGTGTGTGGGGGGGGGGGGGGGGAGGGGGGATGATTTGGGTAGCCTAATAAGTGGAATAGTCATAGCACCATAGGATCAGAATCAATACGCTAAACAATTCGTGAACCAAATATGTGATAGTCAAACAGTGAACTCAACCATGGTTTAGTACCCCGAATAATTAGTAAACTAATTCAATATCCAATTTGCAAATCAAATATAACATTTCAACATTTTGCTTTCGGTATCCTCAAAGGGAACCGCCAAAACTCAGTTGTTCATATATCATGCACATATACAAATTACCGGAGCATTTTCACTGATCAAAAGTACTTAAGCTACGTCACACAAATGTATTTCAAAAACAAGATTTTTACCAACAAACAAGACAAGCATTTGAGCAAGATTTTGTCTCCAAGAGAATAGTAATATGAAATTTCCTTTACCATGATTAAATCACATAATGAATTCCTCCATATAAGCACCTATCATCCTTCTTCTGCAATCACGGCTAAATTTCTTCTCTTACCCACTGTCTATTGGTGAATGTCAAAGACAACTTGAAATAATTTGAAAGAGATCAAAGGGCTATTTACAAAACCTTTTAGGATGCACGAGGTGGAAAGAAACATGAGGTGGCAAGACAAGGTTGTGCCACGTAGCAAGCCGATGAGGCTAAGCAAAGCACGACGAGGCTAAGCAAAGCACGAGGTAGCGAGACAAGGCTATACCACGCAAGCACGAAATGGCTAAGTAAAGCACGAAAAGGCTCAAAGCATGAAGTGTCGCGATGGTATGGGGACACTTTACAAGCACGACAATGGTAGGTAAAACGAGGTGTTGATCAGAGAAGTAATCAACACTGGTTCATCAATAAGCACGAGGTATCACCGTGGCATGATGACACTTAACAAGCACAACAATGCCAATTTCAGTTGTCATTAAAAATCTTCATCATTTTTTCCTCAACCAATTTTGGGCACCTCTAAAAAGTCAGGACATTACATAATGATACTTTAAGATGAGGCACCTCATGGTGTTGAAGAGCTACTAAATATTGACATGAACGGAGTTTTGAGACCTCAAGTCTGTTTTCGATAGTTTAGATCAGTAACTTTCCCTCATCTTGAAGTTCCATAAGTAAGTAGGAAATAAAAACACAAAACACATAAGAAAGACCTACATACTATTAAAGTGTGTTTGCTAATGCAATTAAGTACTTAGAACTTGAAACCTTTAATATTTTCCACTTAAGTGCTATTAGAAACACTTTACCTTGTATCACGTAAAAAGTAAAGGGTTAATGCCAAATCTGTGCACTAAAATATCATACTAGTACAACTTAAGTACCCAACATTTAAAAAGTACCAACTTAGTACTTAAACATTTTTTTTTCCAATGAGACGAGTGTGAAGGTTATTGAAAGCTCGAAGCCGTTAAAAATTTAAGGGGTATGATTGTCATTATAGAAAACATTCCTAAAAATAGATCCACAAAGGGTTATTTTTTCCTAGTCGATCGGTCCATGTAATCATAATATGATGGCATGGAATAAAAACTGTAAAGTTACACATACATACACAAAGAATGTTATAGACACACCACAACCCATCCCCCCGTCCCTCCACCCCCCCCCCCCACACACACACAAAACAAAAGCACATCGCCCAACTCCACACCCCACCACATCGCCGGGCAACACCCACTAGCACGTTGAACAACACCTATCGCCACTTCCCAAGCAGCTACAGCCCACCACCACCACCACCACCACCATCTTCTTCATTTTGGCATTCATACCACCCCCATCGCACTTACAACCACCACCCGCACCATATCGAACACCACCACCATCACAGATCTAACCCAACACCACCACTATCATAATTCTGACCCTACATCACCACCCTCACCATACTCAGCGCTACCACCATCAAAGATCCAACCATCGCTCCCCCGGTGCCATACCTTCTTTACCAATAACATTTACCCAACCACTGCTGAATTGTTGTTCCCCTACATCTAGTAATGTTTCAAATAGAATGGTAGCAACACCCTCTCCCCTTGCTCAAGCCCTAGCCATTCATTCTAACCTGGGCGTCATTGCTGAAAAACTTTTGGACCTTCTCTTTCACTGTAGTGCTTGGGTTCTACAGACCAAACACCATTCCCCCATAGCCAAATAACGCCCACCCAATGGAAAATGGCTTGTGACACATTTCTACGAAAGCTGCCGAACTAATGAATTCTTGGGATTATGCCTCAATCTCCTAAATATACCGGCTATCACACCCCTCACATCAACCATCGAGATTCCATATTTCCCACCCACCCATTTGGTTTCAATGGAGGTTGTGGGTATTAAGATTTCTTCTTATTATTTTTTTTGAGGCTTTTGTTTTGATTGGTGTAATGGAATTTTTTTTTTTGGGGGTTGGGGGGGGGGGGGGTGTTGGTGTGGGTGTTTACGTCTCTATGTGTGCAATGGGCATATCTGCATGAACTATTTGAGATCTGAACTTAATATCTCAGAATGAGATGAGCCTGATCATGGGCTGCTAAGGATATGAAGAAGACTGTGTTAAGAAGCTTTGATAGCGGTAGCTATTGTTGGCGTTGGTGGTGATGGAGGTTAGGTGGATAAGAAAGTCGATGAAGGTGGTTAACAGTGATGGTGGGTGAAAGAAGTGATCAGTGATACTTTTTGGTATTGACAGTCTTGCCCTTTGAGTTTAACGAACGACCACGAGCTCTTGGTAGACATCAGACTGATTTAATTCAAAAATAAATGTTTAGGTACTGATTTGATATTTTTCAAATATGAGAACTAAAGCTGTACTGAGATTGTATTTTCGGGCACATTTTTGGCATTTGCCAAATGTTAATTAATGATAAATCAAAATTTAAATCATAGTGGGCTTACTTGATACTAATAACTTACTTTTATATGAGATAGTCAAAAGTTATTGAACACAATATTTATACGTAAAGAAATTATTATCATTATGACGACGTCACAATCAATAGGTAGCAACACCACTTCCACTACACTAAATCCATCTCGCCCTTCTTTTTGCCGCCGCCACCATCATAATTACTCACGACCTAGCTACAACCGTAACCAGCACGAGAACACAACCACCCCCACTACTCATTGCCACCACCACCACCTCCACGACCGCCAAAATCATCTCAATATAAAAAACACTATAAACGCCATGTTGTTGGCATTTACTACCACCACAATTACCAACACCGCTTCTTCATGCACCACTATCACCACCATCATCAACCCCTTTTTGCCACCATCACCTAAAACACAACTAACACGGTTTTGACAACAACTTATAAGATACCTACATACATGTATAATTATGGTCAAATGAAACAATTTTCAGAGATATGCAGTTGGTTCAAATAGTTTAACTAATTTTCAATGATAATGATTTAGCTGCTTAAGTTATCAGTTTTGCTAATCAGCATTAAAGTTTTCAGCATTGGAAATTAAATTTTATCAAACAACGCCATAGTAATGGAATATGTTTGATACCATCAACATATTCCCATATCTCAACTCTTAAGCAGCCATAAATCATTTGATACACAGCAGGTGCTTGAGAAAGTGGTATTGAAGCACCTAACACTTGAGGTGCCAGTTTAGCACTTTGAAACATAGAAGAAGGTGCTATTCTAGCGCTTTGATTTTGGTACTCTCGCTTTAACTATCTCGAGTAACCATGAAGTGATCATCAAAATGAAAAAGACATGAAATAGATTACAATGCTACTTACTATATCGCTCTCAACTAAAGCTATCCCATAAGAAGTAAACTCAAATGAACACAATGAAGCTGAAAAATAGAAAAAAGTGGTTTCAAATTGTAGCTTAATCACTGCGCAAAGAAAGTGACAATATGTAACATGCATGAATTTCACAAGAATTAGTGACCTTTTAGATTGTTTCTTAGTGGCTCCTTTAATTTGATATATCTCTATATTACTTGTGAAAGCATCCAACTCGAAATCAATTAACTGTGAGGAGGAGAAAAGCTTACAAAACTTAATATTGAAGTACTATTTATTGTTTATTAATTTGTGATTTATATTTCTCGATAATACGTCCATTAACTTGCAACGCATTGATTTTTGTACGCCTAGCACATGGAGAAATAGACTGGATGGTGGTAGATGAATTAATCTTTGAATTGTCTGTTGCAACTGGATTGACCAGCTCTGTATAGACATCCATTTAAAAATCAATTGACTATGAGAGGAGATGCTTACAAGACTTATATATTGAAGTATTATTTATTATTTACTCGATATAAGATTTACGTCACGTACCATTGTCTTATAATACTTTAAATGAAAGTTTACTTTTTGAATGGAGGCACTCTGTTTTTGTTGAAAAAAAAATCAACTATATCTCCGTCTAAATTCACAATGGTAATTGGGTCCATTTGAAAATGTGACAAATTTGATTTTTTTTCTTAGAAAAACATCAAATCACTCCATTATGGAATTATTATTACACCAGATTATTTTATCAAGTTAAGATAAACCTAGTAGGTGCTTCTTAATTCGCCAGTTCACCAGACATTATTAATTCCTTGAGTGCAACTTTATCTTTCCGAGATTGCATTATTAAGTAATTGGCGCTTTGGTTGTCCAAACTTCGTAAACAAAAATTTATACAAGTCACCGCCAATCCGTTGTGCAAACATGAGTTAACATCGGTAGCAAACGAGTTGACATAGCAGAATGAGTTTCTATCACGCAATGTCCAAAAAGAAAATTACGGCTGCAACACGGATTGCTGGAAGAAATTACGACCTCTCATAAAGCGGTAAATGACGGTCACTATTTACGTATAGTAATTTTTATCTAGTGACGTTAAACAATGCTGCTAAGAATTGTCGCTAAAGATATAAAAAAATGTCACTGATATATTTAGCACTAATTAATGATTACTGTATGAAAAACTATAAGCTGTTCCTAAAAACTGAGTTGCGGTCAATATTTCACGGTGTACAAATATTGAAAGAAAATAGTGTAGCTGCTATTAGGATACAGCCTGTTTGACAAAAACCAGTGTGGTCTTTGACAATAACACCTTCTTATCATGCATCTTTTCTCTGGATAAGAGCTGGACAAGTTATTAGTGGGGCTTTTTTTTTGGTTGTTGAGTGCACAAGAAGTAGTACTTTGTGAACAAATTTAGCCATAATTGACGGTCCAAAACAAGACATAAATCATTATTACTAGGACATCAAATCTCATAACATAGTACAACTGTGCATGCAGCATCCTCCGATGGGTCGCTTAGAACATAAAGTTCTAGGAACAACAGAGGATTTACTACTAATACTAGTGCTAGAGGCTAATAAGGCTTTGAGAAAAATGGGTTAAATTAGCAGATTGCCATGGGAAAATGCCCCATAGCTAGGATATTTCGTGGTACTTGATTCCATCCCGATGAATTGGAGTAACATCACATAGCCTGTGCCCTGTGGTGGCATAACAGAGCATCACATAGCCTGTGGTGGCATAACAGAGCAGAGCTCAATGGACCCATAGTCAAGCAACTCCTCAATCATTTGCTCGATATGGTCATCTTCAAGGGACTTGAATTCCTGCTGAGGGGCCACTGTTGGTTTCTTTTCGGGTGACCAAGAAGAAAGCGTTTCTTCATCTTTCGTTACAATGCATTTGGCTGTAACCCCGCGAGAAGGCGTGAATTTATGCTGCTCTGGCATTGGCGGTTTGGTCATTTGCAGCGAAGCCATGTAGCACCTATGCAATTTCGCCGTCAGAGTAGCCGAAAGAAGCTTTGAGGATGATGACTGCGTCGCGTTGGGGTTGTAAGGGAAGTTGGTTCTAGCCCTTGGACCGCACATGAGCCTGGCCGCTTCGTCATAGGCTCGTGCCGCGTCCTCCGATGTTTCGAACGTTCCTAACCAAATTCTAGTCTTCCTGCACAAAAACAGAAACGTTTCTTAATTAGTACCAAATGGACGACCACTGAAAAATGTACCTGAAAGGAACGCATTTGTTGGAAACGCTGACCAACTTACAGTAGAGGGTGGCGAATTTCGGACACCCAAGAGCCCCAATGCCTCTGTCGAACCCCACGATATCGCTGTTGTGGTCTAGCCATGCTCGGGAAAAGTAAAACGTTTCTTGTCGTAAAGTGTTTGTTGAAATGCCCCAGTGAGGTAATGAGTTAATGTGTGTGCTACTTTAGTTGGGAGGGAGGGAGGGAGGGAGCTCAGGGGGGTTTTTGTAGTTGGGTTTGTTGAGGGAGGGGGACGCAGAGGAGGGAGTGAGGTGGGTCTCTTTTTCCTTGGCCTTCTGTAAACCAATTTGGGGAGGTTGGGGCCCCACAATGGCTTGTTACCAGTTGGCTAATTGGAAGTGAATGATTTTGTAAGAAACAAAATTCAAAGTGGCCAGATGCAATTCACATGAGTATAATAATCCCTTTTGTTGCACAACATCTCAATGTTGTTGATTTATTTTGGTCCCCTTCATCGTTTTGGAAAATCTAAGGTCATAGTCTCATAGATACTTCATGTGAGTCCTTATCATTTCCTAACTTGTAAGCTGTATCATGACTAAATCCAAACTTTTATCACATTGGTTCCAGGCATACAGAATCTTTAAATCAAGATACAAAGTGAGGTTTGCAGCTCAACGCTTGGACGCAATTGTTAATGGTCTATGCCATAACTCCTTTTGTCCCATAAAAGAACTAAGTCAACAATATTCAGGATATTTTTTCACTTCTACTTTCTCCCATGCATCAAGAGCACGCAATGTTTCTTCTGTCTCTTATTCTGGGATGCTAAAAATAAAGACTTGATTTTTTTTCCCTTCCAGTCAAGAACTAAAAATATTTACATTAAGAACAGAGTTACATTACAGGGGTTTTACGGGACAAAATTCTACTGTGTTACATATGCAAAGGCAAAAGGGAGTAGTGCCGTCCCGATGATGAATAAAAGTGCTAGATATAAAAGCGTCGAAACTAGTGGCATTATCTAGAGAATCCGCTGCAACACTGAGTTGTAACTAGAAAATGAATGCTATTGTAGAAATTTTCTTTAGAGGGACAACCGGAGAGAAAAGGAATTGTGTTTTCACCCTAAGGGTACAAACATGATTGAGTCAATACTAGGTTGGGAATCCTGGGACACTGAGAAAAAAGGGTCGTGGACCATAAAAAGTAGGGTGACAAATCAATCATCTAATCACTTCTCATGCATATCATTATAGTCATGTAGCTTGGTATCCTCATGGCAATACCTTAATGTTTCAGATTCCTCCATGATATATAATGTGGTGTTTTTGCATTACCAATAAGAATAAAATGATAATCATATGCAACCCCTTGCATAGAGTTAATTAATGACCGCAAACATAGTTATTGATATTTCTGTTAATATTTTCAGCGACAATTCTTAGCAGCATTTTTTGAAGTTACAAAACAAAAGTCACTACAGAAATTTAACGATAATTAATTGTCTTTACACCGAGAATTCTAGCTATTTTTTTTACGACACAAGCTGCAGCCAGATCTTTTTCTTTGAGGAATATTGGTTAACAAACAGAACTGTTAATGATACATCTGGTTCAATTACAAAACGTCAACAAGGGATGTGCTGCAAATGCATAAACTATAGATGAAAGTTACATGAGAGGATTTTAAGAGGTATGGTGCTGATGTAATATGGTGGAATGGACCTTTCTGAGCAATAAGGTGGGCTACATTACCGGTGGTATTCCATTCCATGTAGCTCTCAGCTTGTGCAGGAAAATATATTGATAATCTCATGGCTTGTAGTGAAGGGTCCTTGTACGTATTGTTATTTGATATTGAATGCACAATACGCGGCTCTCCCCATGGCTGCCCAAAAATGAAACATACCCATATGCCAGATAGTAGGGAGAGAAGACAGGAACAGTGAGTGAAAAGGAGGACCATGCCCCTTACTATACTATGCACCACGTGCATGGAGCGCACCCCATGTTCAAGACAGAGACATACGTTGTGGCTTTGTGGAGCGCCCGAGAGGCACAAACAGGAAATGTTATTGGCTCCGTGTATTAAAAGGACCATACACAGGCTGAATATGCTTTTATATTTGGTGAGTTTTTTTTTTTTTGCAATGACATTTTTCTGATCGGATACCAAGTTTGATGATGATAAGCCTGTGGACCTTAAGGGCATGAACTAAAATTTCACGTGCACTTGTACCTACGAATTTAGTTTCCTTCTTATTCTTCGTGCGATCTTCCTCTCTTAAGTGGTAAAGTGTCGCACCAACTACGTATGAGGATTAGATGTGGCTCTTATACTGGTTGGCTCTTTCTGCTCTTGTTATGCTTTTAAGTTGAACACCAAGTCTTCTCATGATATCAGAGGTAGGCCATGTGCATGTCATATCCCACATCCTTGTCATATCCCACATCTTTGTCATATCTAACATCGGATGTGAGAGTGTATGAAATTGCCCGTATAAGACCTTCTCTATAATCTTAGAAGCATCCACCTGGCTAGCCTTTTTGAGCGGGGCATTGTCCCGTGCTGGGACTGTGGACTTGGTTGTTATAGCCCAAGCCCATGTTCATCAGGTTCTCATCCCACCTGCTTTAGTTGGAATGATTATCTGTTATATTTGGATCAAAGTCTGGGATGATCGAAGTAAAGTTTCATGCTATACATGAGGGCATGTGGTATAGTCCTACATTGAGTACACATAGGGTAGGGAGTGGGTTCGACTTGTATACTAGGTGGGATCTTCCTCATTCTGAGCATGCTCCTGAGTTAGACACTTAATCTCATCATGGTGTCAGATCTTGTCTATCCATTCCCTGCAAAGAACTCAAAGTAAGTTTACTCTCCCTCAACCTAATCATCCATGTTTTTCACCCGGTCTAAAGAAGTCTAGCCATACTCGAGAAAGCGTGTTCCAAATACAGCGTGGAAAACCAAAAGTAGGATGTCGTAATAGTCTACTTCATTCAGATCAAGGTTTGGATCACCTTGAATTCAACACCATGCGTGAGCACGGGTCACATACCTTGTATACATAGGTTCAACTCTCACAACTGTTTCACCTCTTGAGCATGTTTTGGATTAGACACCAAGTGTTATCAAGGTATCAGAGTTAGGCCCTGCCCCTATCCCATGGTCTCCAGGTTAACGCTTTGTTCTTTCCTCTTTCAGATTGGTAGACCACTTCATTCTTATTGACGATTGGGATCATCTAAAGTTCCTTGCTACCCACGAGGGCGGGTCTAATGTGTAGCAATGATACACGTGATTGGGTTTAACTCTTATATCTGGAGGGCGCTTCCTCTTAAGCACGCTTTTGTGTTGGATACTAAGTCTTACCATGAAACATGCTTCTCGATTGAACACCTACTATTCCCATATTTCTTGTGCCATGACCAACTTCTTTTCATCCCCCATTGGATATGTCATGTTATAAATCTCTTCACAAGGACCAAAGTGGTCATTTATTCTAATAGCTCATATGCACATAAAATGTTTTGGGTGGATCTATCATGACTGAGTTTGAATATGATCGTAGCTCTGATCCCCTATTTGGACATGACCACCGCGTGGAGAAGGAATGAGCAAAACATGGAGCTGAATTGTCATCCTTGCACAACATGCATGGAATTCATTAACAAGAGTTTTAACATTGCCATGCTAAAATGGATGGTAAAAGTGATCAGATCAATCTTATAGCTAGTAAGTGCATTTCCATCACTATTTTGTCTGATAAAACTGGATAGTGATAAGTTGCACAGAACCAAAAAGGTTCAAGAAAACAGCGCGCACAAAGGGAAAAGAAATGATGTAGTGGTTACATCCAACATGAAAGCATAGAGGCTATTATTTTGTCCTTACGAAAGAATTTCCACGGTAGCAAAAAGAAGAAAAGAATAACTTAGAAAATGTGGACGACTCACGGGAACAAGGTTCTTCCCTTCCCTTCTTCATTGGCATAGTTATGTACATCAACATATGGTAGCTTTTGGAATTGGTCTGTTGGCTAATGAAGTATTCCCTTCTTCATCTGTAAACTTAATGAAACAAAGCCTTGATTTATAAACCACCTCAACAAATCAGAAAATATATCCATTACACTTTTTTTCCAAGATGAAGTATTAAAGCTCGACACGTTGTGACGCTCTGTCGTGATCTCAAGATTCTAAATGCGTTAAAGATAATAAAGCCTTATAAATCTCAAAGGAAGCTGCCACACTTCCACACCCAGATCGGAGAAGGGTGACGTTTCACACTTGACACAACATTTATGGATTCATTGAATGAACTAAATCTCAACCACGACTTTAGCAGGGTCATTAGGTGAATCTATTAAGAGCAATCCTATTAGCTCCAACCAAACCTAGTGGTCTAAAGATTGATTAAGAGAGAGATTATTATAACCATCTATCTAATTAAAAGACATGCACGTACATCAAAGGCATGCAAAGAAAAAATTTATTTTATGAATGTGCATCATTACTTGTTGCATCCTATTTAGATCGAGGTGAATATCATCTGTGCTGGTATTCCTAATCTACAATTTATGAATATGTAGGCTCTAGAGCCATCCCCTTCGATGTCTCAGACTCTTAAGTCTATTTAAAAGCCCTTTGACAGATGTTTAGTCAAACTCAAACTTGATTTTACATAGTGAACAAACATGATTCCATCAGCCAGGATCTTTCATAAATGATTGTTCCTTAGACAGACTTGTCTAATTCCATTACAGAATTTGCTACTTGCATGAAAACCTAGCAACCTTACTATTGCAATATACAATCAAATGTAGGACTCTTCTTCGGTAGAGGATAAAATAGATTTCGATTACATACTGGAGGAAATAATACAGGTTTGCCTTCAATCTCCAAATTATTGCTACTCCACCAAACGAGAATATCCATGTAGTCATAGATATAGAATCATTCTTATCAATATTCCAAGTGGCAAAAATGTAGCCTTTTATAAGAACTAGGAAGTTACCATAAAGCGTACATCTCTTTTTGTTTCTTTTAGGTGCCTTAAAACTGATAATAGAGCATCCCATGTTCTTCCAGTGGACTACTTGTGCATTTATTTAGTCTTTTAATAGCATAAGTTATTAGGGGTAAATTACAGTCGATAACACAAGTTAGTGTTTATACCACTTATGCCCTTTGACCAGACAAAATAAAAACAGTGTTAAAATTTTGTGCTAAATGACATGATTGCTCCTAGACTTGAGCTTTTGTGGGTAGAGATTTTTAGGTTATGCTTTCAGAATACACACACACACACACACACACACAAAAAAATAATAAATCATAACCCCTTGCCACCCACGATGAACCCGTGCAACTTACCACGGCCCCTATGACCCTTTGGATTTTGCATCCTGCAGCACCACCACCACCCACACCACCACTTAAATGCCAGGAAATCTATTTCTTCTTTCGAGAAGCCACCTAGATCTTCGAGAGTGCAACCGGAACAACCGTATCATCATCAGCACCATACCCAGATCTAGATATGGTGGAGATTGTTAACGGTCATGACATATTGGTATTTGTGATGATGGCGGTGGATAAAGATAGAGATTTGGGTACGGCGTAGATGGTGGTGCCGTGGTGGTTGTTTGATTAAGTGGATGGTTTGTGACCATTTGTGCCACAATAATGACTTCGGTAGAAGTGGTGGTGGTGGATCGAATCTGGAATGGGTTTATGGTGGGGTTGGTGATTAGTGGTGCCATATTGACTGGCTGGTGTATGGCTAAAATGGCAATGGTGGTGCATATGGCTGGACCGATGATTGTGGTATGGATGGGTATAGGTGTGGCTTTGGTGTTGAAGGTGACATCAATGGTGCGTCGACCGTGGAGGTAGGTGGTGGCCATTTTGTTTGGAATTAGATAGAGATGGGAAGAGAGAATCTAGATTAATAGAGAGAGGAGAGAGAAAATGGGAAGAAGGAAGGAGAAGATGTATAAAATATATATTAGAGGTAGTATTGTCATTTTCAAAATATGGCATTACCACATCAGCGAAAAACGTTAATTAGGGTCATATAACACTAACAATGGTCATATTTGATAATTTTTTTTTTATATTTTGGATAAGAGGTAGTTTTTAAAATTTATGTCTTTGACTGTAATCTACCTCTAAACTTAGGAATATAAGTGAGATTATCCCCAAGCTATATTTAGCCTCATGTAACATATGATATACACAAGAATGCCAACAGTGTGAGAGTATTTAGCTTGATTGATAGGTTGCTAATTACCTTCTTAACACTATGGTCAAGAGGAGTACGAGCATGATCATCATCATAGTGATTGAACCTCTTAAGGATCTCCGTATATAACTTGATTATGTAACATATTGAGATCTATTGATCTTGATTCCGAAAACCACATGAAACTCGCCAAGATTCTTCATAAGAACATTAATGCAAGAGGGCTTCTAGCTTCATAAATTATGTTGACGCCGAAACTAATTATGAGCACGTCATAGTCATATAGCGAAATTAAAACACCGGAATCAACAACGAATTTGCTAAATATGCAAATATCTACTCCATTATCAATACAATCTTTAGCAAACATCATGCTTTTTCTCATGCTATTGCTTGAGAGCTTCTTTGAAGCCATATAAAGATCTTATTAGCTTGCAAACTTTATGCTTTTTCCTAGGAGAGAGAAATTCTTCTAACTGATCTTTGTGAACTTCTACCTCTAAGCATGATTTACGAAGGTTGTTTTAACATCCATCCGGTGAATAAATAGATATGGATAACATGCAAGATAATAAGAAGTCTAATGGAGGCGATCCCCGTAAACGGATGAAAAGTATCAAAATAGTCACATTATGTCTTTTGATTGAGCTCTTTAGTTACTGACATAGCCTTATACTAGTCCAACATGTCATCTGGTTTTAAGATTCCCTTCAAGATCTATTTGCAATAAATAGGTGTACAACCTACTGGAGGATCAAGCAAGATCCCAATGTTGTTCGACAAAATATAATGCAAGTCATCATTAATAGCTCGCTAGAAAATTGGAAGTTACGTATTAAGGTCCTTGTCCATCATTAGAGTGCAAAAAAACATGTCCAAAGGGTTTTGATATAGCAAATTTAAATGTCTACTATTGTGGTAGAAATGCATCACGTCGTTTCAGGCTAACTATGGTTTTTTTTTTTCCAATGGAAAGCTATTTACAGTGCAGTTTGCATGGATTGATTTGATCATAGAATGAGGTGAAAGAGTCACCAGATTCAAGAACTTATATACCTTACACGTACCACCCACCGCATTGATCCACGTACACACTATACCTCTTTGTCCCTCACCACCACAACCTACCACCATTGATCCACATGGACACTATATCTCTTTCTCCCTCTTGTTATCCTCCTTCTCCCACCCATTGACCTCCCGCCACATGAAGGATATAATTCAAGTGGCTGAATGCTTAATTTCCATCTTGCCCTTGGAGTGGAAAGCCCAAAATAATGTTTGTCTGTCTGTAGGGTTGTATATTATCAGAGTTTGAGTTGAACATGGGTGTGTTCACTAAATGCTTAATTTCCATATTGCCTCGAGATTGGGAAAGCTCGAGATTAGGTTTGTGTGTGTAGGGCTGTATACGAATCGAGTTTTAGCCAAACACGTGCGTTTGTGTTCAGTTCGTATAGCTGAGGCCATGTTCAAACTCGGCTCAAGTTTGTATATGAGGTGAAATGTTCGTTCGAACTTGGTTCACGAAACTACTCAAAAAGTTCAGGTTCAACTCTGTTCGTTTAACCTATGCAAACCAAACTCAAGCATTGTAACCTCATGTTTTGGTTCCGTATGACCAAAAATAAATTTATAGATCTGAAACTTTTAATATTCCAACCACTCAATTATGAAAAAATAAAAAATTAATAGGAAAAACAACTGATCAGATTCTGGGACCCTAAGCACTATAAAAGGGGCCTTGACCTTCATTTTCAGGAGGAGAAAGCTTATTCTCTTTTGAGTCTGTGTACCATTTCTTCGTGAAGTGATGCACTACCATTTCTTCGTGAAGTGATGCACTGTCTCCCTATCACTCTTTATAAAGTGTTGTAGTCTTTGCATCATGGACCATACGGAGAACACCCCCAAGTTTCAAGGCAAGCCACTTCAAAAGGTAAGCTTTGATAGCTTTCTAGCTTAGGGAATCATATAAATTATCTCCTAATCCCGTTATCACATTTGTGTTTAAAAAAAAAATCTTTTAAATTTGTTTGTCTAGGTCTAGACTTGAAATGTAGATTCCTTCCCGTAGGACCAGAATCAAACTACGACAATTTTGATTTCGATTAATCCAGTCAGATACGTAGGCAATTCGACCCTGGACGTTGAGTGTAAGCCAAAAACATAAAAAATAACTTAGGCTTAGTTTTATCATATTTTTTTTTATGTGTGGTACATGTTTTTAGGCCAATATCATTTAAAGTGAAGTAGAAAATGAAAGGACGTGCAGATGCTTAACACCTTTCCATTGCGTAACTTAGTTCCCGAACCCATCTTTTGGTTTTCGATTGACTAGTTATTTTTGTGGACACTTTAGAGTCAGTTCTACATTTTTCTTATTTTTCTCTAATTAAATAAGAAGGCGACTCCAATTAAAATCCTCAAGGGGATTTTTTTTAGGCAATTCACCACATCACGCATGGGCAGAGATTGAATGGATATCGATAAGTCTCTAGATTTTTTTATGAAGAATGGAATCACGTCAAGAAGTGCTTGCAATGTCGTGATGGTTGGTGTGTGAGTCCCCGTGTGTTTGTGAACCACCGAGGGAGGCACGTGATGTTGGTTGTGTGTGTGTGTGTGTGTGAGAGAGAGAGAGAGAGAGAGAGAGAGAGGCTACAAGAAAAACTATTTTTTGTGATGAACTTTTAGTGATAGAAGAGATTCCATCGCTAAAAGACATTTCAACTATAGAAGATACCGTCTGTAAAAGTCTGTCGGCAAAAACCTTTACCCACGAAAAATACCATCAGTAATAGTTTTTGCCAATGGACTTTTACTGACATAATATTAGCGACAGTATCACCGTCGCTAAAACGTTTCTAGAAAATATCTAATATACGAGGAGTTTTTAAAAAACATTTAGCGACAGAATACGACCATCCTTAAAACTTTCGTTGGTGAAAGTCCTTACATAGCATAGCTTCGTCTTTTTTTTCACTCTCCTCGTTTCTCTCTGTCTCTCACTCTCATCCACACACCGGCGATATTTTTACTGGCATTCTCCCCCTCCGGAAACATCACTGCCCCCCCCCCCCCCCGACGTCGTGTCCCTCCATATCCGCGTGCCACCAAAGTTGCTCCAACAATTCCCTCCACTGCCGCGCCACCAAGGCCCTACATTGCCGCCGTGCCACCAACACTTCTGCTGCCGCACCACCTCTTTGTATGTCCATTTGCCCAAATTTGCTTTAATGCATTTTTAAGCGCCATTTGCCCTAATTTTCTTCAGTTTTGATTTATGTTCATTTGCCCTAATTTGTTTCTGGAATTATGATATGTTTCTTATAATTTCAATTATTTTTAATTGCTGATGGAATTGATTTTGTAACTTATGGAATTAGTTGTTTAATTGCTGATGGAATTGATGCTCATATTTGTATGTTACCATTACTAGAAAGTATGGATGATTGAGATTGTTGACAGATGATATGACCCAATTGAATTCCGATATCGGATATGTGATTTAGTTGAAAGGTTGGTTGAAATTAGGTAAATATAATTAGGTTAAGGCGATAATAATTTAGTTGAAACATGTCATTTAAAACCCGAACCACCGTGAGGCGGTGTGTTCCAAAGGCAATCTGCTGAGAGGAAACGTAGGTGTGTGCTTTAGTGTGTGCTCCGTATGGATACGTTAGAGTGAGTTGTGTGTGCCGGTTAATGTGTGCACCATGTGAGTGCGTGGTGTTGTGCTGTGTGCGTGCGTGAGTGTACGCAGTGTAGGTGCGTCGCGTATATTTGTGTGAGTGTGTGCGTGGGTGAGTGTATGCAGTGTAGGTGCGTCGTGTATATTTATGTGAGTGAAAGGAGCTATCAAGGCAGCTATGTGTGTGTTTCAAAAACTATATAGATATAGCCGACCCCTTTTCTGAAGCAACAGCCTTGATCTCTTCCTAGATTTTGCTCTATGTCTTCGTCTTATTGAGTGGTTTCCCCTCCTTTCAAGAAGTTTTATGATTCGAGCTGAGATGAACAGCTCTCAAAGAAGATGAAGCTAACGGGATAGGAATTAGGAGCTGCTCTTCTGGCTGAGAAAGCCCTAATCAAATCGAATCCTAAATTAAACTAATTGAACCCCTAAGTAGAACCCTAAACTGAATGCCCTAATTCAATCGAACCCTAAATTGAACTAATTAAACCCCCTAATTGAATGCCCTAACCGAATCGAACCCTAAATTAAACTAATTGAACCCCTAAGTGGAACCCTAAATTGAATGCCCTAATTCAATTGAGGACAAAGATCGACGTTCTTGTGAAAGGCCGATTCTTCGAGGCATGCCTGTACTGGAAGGACTGGGATACCGCTGTGAGAAAGTTCATATGGGAGGAGTGGCTGGTACGTTGAAGTATTTTTTTCTGCCACAGTATTGGTTTAATTAGAATTTGTTTTCTAAATTAATTTGTGTTTTGAATGCCTTGCAGGAGGGGTTTACGTTTGACTCGCCTGATCAGCAGGCACTGGGGCGGCAGGCCTTCTTTGCTTACATCGGCAAGAATTACAGCTAATGGTTCCACGACACACAGGACCAGGCAAATAAGATGTTGCCTGAGGGTGCCCCGATGACGGAGATGAAGACATATCCCCCACATTGGATAGCTCCGGCTGTATGGGGGGAGATGATAGATAGGTGGGCTGTGGATCCAGGCTGGGACGCCAAGAGTAAGAGCGGGGCCTTGAATAGACAAAATTGAGATTTGATGCACACGGGAAGGGGGGGTCGGTGCCACACGACATCGTTCGACACATGAATGCTGTCCAGAACTCCAATCTGGAGGAGGATGAGGTCATAGCTCTGACGTATAATCAGATGCACATGCGGAAGAAGGACAAGGATGAGGCGCACCGAACCTGTGACTATGTTTTGGATATTGCTCAGCAAATCGATGTAAGTTAATTTGTTTAAGTTGTTAATTTTTTGTCTTTCTATCCTTAATGTCTGTTGCGTTAATTAATGCCCTAACATATCTTTAAATCACTATTTTTATAGGCCTCGTTTAAACAACTTAGGGGCTCCGAGAAGCAGTCTGGTCAACCATCAACATCCACTAGTAAGGGTGCGAGTACTGAGGCGTTGAAGTGATGGCTGGATACGCCGTAGGTCGTCAATCGGCCGAAAGGCCAGCATGACTGCATGTTCCTTGATAGGATTGTCCCCACCCCCTATTGCCCCTCCACAGACACCGGCTCCTTCGCGTCCGTTGGCCGAAGAGGAGATCTAGTGCATTGCTACGGTGGTGTTGAGAATGATCAAGGAGCAGGATCAGCAGAGCACCCCTGCTGGACATGCCGAGCCGGCCCGGGATCAGTAGGATCCAGATCCGGGTCTAAACAACCCCTGATGAGCCCTTTCTCGTGCCCGGTCCCAACTTGTCCCCCCCCCCCCGCTCGGCTTGTACTCGATCTTCTCCCCTCTCCTAACCGGTTCTCGGCTTGTACATCATGAGTTTTTATAAATATTTTTTAAAGTTGATTATATATAGTTGTTTGTGTCTTGGGGATTAGGAGTTGTTGTTTAGGATTGAATTTTTTATAATAGGATTGGGCATTAGAAAAAATTAAAAAAATGACTTTTAGCGATAGATTAATTCTATCGCTAAAAGTGTACTTAATTCTAAGATTTTTAGCGATGGAATATTCTGTCGTTAAAAATCTAATTTAGCGACGAAATATGTCGTCGTTAAAAATCTAATTTAGCGACAGAATATGCCGTTGCTAAACATTATATTCCGTCGCTAATTTCACAAAAAGGAAAATAAATTAAAATACGTAAAATATAATTAGCGACGAAAACTCTGTCGCTAATTTATAAATAAATATGTCGCAAAAAGTTCAATATTAGACGACTGATTTTAAAATTCCGTCGTAAAACTTTTAGTAACGGAATTTTATACGAGGGACTTTCAGCGACGGTACATCTGTCGCTAAAAGTTTTAGCGACGAATTTGAGGCTTTTAGCGACGGATTTTCCTGTCGCTAAAAGCCTTATTTCTTGTAGTGTGAGAGAGAGAGAGAGAGAGTGTGTGCATCGTTGAGTTGACCTAATCGCGAGAAATCACACATATACTAGAGATTATGTAGATATCGATGAGTCTCTGGATCTTTACAAAGAATCAAACCTCGTTGAGAAGTTCCTGTGATGTCGTGATGGTTGATGCATGAGTGCGCGTGTGTATGAGTGCCGCCGAGGTGGGCGACATGAAGTTGGTTGTGGTGTGTGTGCATGTGTGTGAAGTAGAGAGTTTATGCTTGAGAGAGAGAGAGAGAGAGAGAGAGAGAGGCTGTTGTTTGGAAGTCAAAGATCAAATTTAGGACAAAATAAGCATTGAAGACATATTTGGGCTTGGGTGATCAACATATATGTGGCTGCGGTAATGATGGGTTATGTGCGCTTTGTTTTCTAAGCTATGTGGGTTTAAACCTTCTAACTTTCTTTGACAATTATGCACATGGCCCAAATTTAAGACAAAAACCGTATAGAAAATTCCATGCATTACGAGCTGTTCGCAAACATGTTAATATACACTATTTTATGTTAAGGCCTAACTCGTTTAATATACGTGCTTAGAAAAAGTGTTCATGTTCGGTTCATTTACTATATAGAGGAGCAAGAATGAACTTCTAGTGAACGATCGACGAGCTGCTCATGAGGAGCTCGGTTCATTTACAACCATATGTTTGTGTATGTCACAATGTATAGGATGAAAAAAGGAAACTAGAATCGGAGATTGAAAACTTGTGGTAGAAGGAAAGTCTTAAGAAAATAAAGATAAGAGATAAATGAAGACATAAAGAGAGAATTGACTGAATGTTTTCTGTGTGTCTCTACATTGAGAAGAGCATGTATTTATATACACAAGAAGAATCAATTAATCCCTAATTCTAAGCCATAAAACCCGTGATCCACTATCAGTGGGATATGATAAGCATAATTCATGTGATCCACTATCAGTGGGATATGATGCGCATGATTCGTGTGATCCAATTCCTTAACACTCCCCCTCAAGTTGGAGAGTGAATATCATGAAGTCCCAACTTGTTACGTAATGTCTCGAATTGATCTTTTCCCAATGCTTTTGTGAAGACATCTGCTAACTGCAAGCGGGTAGGCACATATGACGGTTTGATCATTCCAGCTTGTAATTTTTCTCAAACAATGTGACAATCTATTTCAATGTGCTTTGTGCGCTCATGAAAAACAGGATTCGCTGCAATATGCAAAGCTGCTTGGTTGTCACAAAATAATCGTTTGGGAGCTACCTGTGGAACTCTTAGATTTGTAGAATATAACGTAGCCACGTTAGCTCTAAACATGTATTTGCCATAGCTCGATATTCTGCTTCTGCTGATGATCTAGAAACATTAGCTTGTTTCTTGGATTTCCATGAGATAAGAGAATTTCCAAGGAAAATGCATTATCTCGTGACTGACCTCCTTGTGGTACGACAACCTCCCCAATCTGAATCACAAAAGGCTTTCAAAGCAAGATTGTTTGTGGAAGGAAATACTAAACCTTGACCAGGATTACCTTTGATGTATTTAAGGATTCGTATGGCTACATTCCAATGAAGTTTATGAGGCTCATGCATGAATTGACTTAGTGTTCAAACAGAATAGACTATGTCGGGCCTTATGACGGTAAGATAAATCAGTCTGCCAACTAGTCTTCTATGTTTAGTTGGATCACTCAGTAAATTTCCATCTGTAGGAGTGAGCTTCAAATTTTGTTCCATTGGAAATTTGTCAGGGCGTACACCTAGAAGTCCTGAATCTTGTAAAATATCTAGTGCATATTTTCTCTGAGACATGAAAATGCCTTTCTTTGAACGAGAGAATTCAATACCCAAAAAGTATTTTAAGTCTCCAAGATCTTTGATGCGGAAGCATTTGAGAAGAAATTTTTTGAGACGTTCAATTTCTTGAAGATCATTTCCAGTGAGAAGTATATCGTCAACATAGATGAGGATCGCAGTGAATGAAGTACCTTTAGCTTTGGTGAAAAGAGAATAACCAGCCTTTGATTGTTGATAACCTGCCCTCTGAATAGTCTCTGAAAATGTGAGAAACCAATTTCTTGATGCTTGTTTGAGGCCAGAAAGGCATTTGTGGAGCCGACATACAATGTTCTCCCCCGTCGGCGAAGACCAGGTGGAGGTTCTATATACACTTCTTCTTGCAAGTCACCATGAAGAAAAGCATTTTGAACATCTAATTAGTAGGCGAACCAATGCCGAGCAGAAATAACAGTGAGAAGACAGCGAAGTGTAGTGAGTTTCGCTGTAGGAGAAAATGTTTCCTGATAATCGATTTCCTCAACTTGAGTATAGCCCTTGCGACAAGGCGAGCTTTATAATGCTCAACTGTGCCATCAAATCTGTATTTGGTTTTATAAACCCATTTACAGCCAATAGGTTTATGACCATCAGGAAGTTGAACCAAACTCCAAGTCTTATTTTGTTGCAATGCTTCTAATTCTGCATTCATTGCTTGTTGCCAATGTGGATCAAGGATAGCCTGAGCATATGATTGAGGCTCGGTATGACCTGTAATGTTGGCTAAAAAGGTACAATGGGTAGAAGAGATACAAGAGTAGGAAAGAAAGTGAGAAAGAGGATAGCGAGTACCTGGTGTAGAACATGGCACTGTGGAAGGATGATTGACCTGTGCTGATAGTATGTAGTCTCTATGCCATGCTGGAGGTTGCTTGGGCCGAAGGGATTGGCGTGGGGGAGGAGAGGAAGGAATGATAGAATCTGAAGAGGTTGAAATAGGTTCAGCGGATTGGGCTGGAGGTGAGAATGTAAGAGGCTGGGTAGGATTGGGAGAAATATCCTCTGTAGCCGTTGGTTTAGCTAAGGGAGATTGTATGGAAGAGGTAGATTCTTGTATGGTTGCTGGCTCAGTGGGTTGAGGTTGGGAAGAGGGGATGTTTGTGGGTAAGGATGGTGAAGATTGCCAATTGTCCATGAAGTCGGGAGAAATATAGGGCAATGTGGAAGTTGGATGTGCAGCCACCATGAAAGGAAAGATAGTTTCAGAAAATTTGACATCATGACTAACAAAAAATGTTTTAGTTGTCAAATCATAAAATTTGAAACCTTTCTGACCAGTAGGATACCCAACAAATACGCAACGTTTGGCACGGGAATCAAATTTATATGTGGGATGAACAACAGTTGCGTAACACAAACAACCAAAGACTTTCAAGTGATCAAATGATGGTGAATGATTGTACAATAATTCAAGAGGTGACTTGGAAGATAACAATGGGGTTGGCAATCGGTTAATAAGATAGACAGCAGTCAATACACATTCTCCCTAAAAGGTAAGGGGCAAGTGACTGAAAGCGTAGTGCAAGTGCTACAGTTAGAATATGGCGATGCTTGCGTTCAACTACCCCATTTTGTTGTGGAGTTAAAACACAAGTGTGTTGATATTCAATACCATGAGAGTGAAAATTTTTTTGCATGGATAAGAATTCTTTACCATTATCTACTCTGATTGCTTTGACCGAGGCATGGAATTGAGTTTTAGCAAATGCAATAAAAGACTGTAAAAATTTTTGAGTTTCTGACTTGTATTGCATAAGAAATAACCATGTGCACCTTGTAAAATCATCCACAATTGTAAGAAAAAAACGAGCCCCTGAATGAGTGGGTACTTTGTGTGGACCCCATATATCACAATGCAATAAATCAAATGGAGCACGAGTTGATATAGTACTTGAAGGAAATGGAAGTCTAGTCTGTTTAGCCATAGGACAAACAATACAATTATTATCAAAACAAATATTATGAGAACGTAATAATGGAGCAATTAATTTTAGACGAAATGGTGATGGATGTCCCAGACGCATGTGCCACAAATTTGAGGGTTGTGAAACTTGATGAGAAACAGGTGCCTGTTGTATTGGGGACATGTAATAGAGACCACCACGCTGCTTACCCGAGCCAATCATCTTCCCCGTAGCCAAGTCCTGCAAAGCACAAAAGGAAGGAAACAAAATGGCACAATAATTTAAATCATTGGTGAGCTTGCTAACAGACATCAAATTTAAACGAAAAGAAGGAACACATAAAACATTGTCTAATGTGATATTTGAGTTAAATGGTATGGTGCCAATGGAATTGAATGAGGCAGATGACCCCGTGGGCAAATTGACAGAGGGTATTGATGAGCATCGCTATTACCAGGAGACTTCTGATTTTGAGTCATCATAGATAAGGCATGAGCAAGTTGTTGAAGTTGATATGTGGAAAGCCCGGGTGAACTATTGGTGTTTTGCGAATGGTCCCCATGTGTAGATTGAGAAGAATCTGTTGTATTCGCAACATGAAATGAATTGATTGCATTTCCTTAAGGACCCACGTTGCCGCTGTTGTGAAGTGTTGTGTCCATTACCTTGGCCTCCTGTGTTGTTGGAAACCCATGTCCCATTTTTAAATTTGCATGTGTCATCTGTATGACCTTTTCTATCACAATACTTACAATGAAATTTCAGAGTGCGACAACTTTCAATTGCATGACCTTCTCTATTGCAATGCTTGTCTTTAGATTTATTTGAAAAATTATTTCCACGTCTTTGAATTGCAGTGGCGATGGAAAAAATTTAAGTTGATTTCGGTGTCATTTGTCGTTGTGTTTCCTCTTGAATAACAAGGGAATAGGCTTGTCGTACATTAGGCAGTGGCGACATCATGAGGATTATTGTACGTACAACATTGTAACTGTCGTGGAGACCCATGATAAATTGCATTAAATGGTCTTCTTCCCTTGCTCATCATGTGTTTTCATCTGGTTACAAGTGGGAAGTGCTCGATATGTATCTAACTCGTCCCGAAGGCCTTTGAGTTTTGTGAAATAAGTTGAGACAGTCATGGTACCTTGTGAAAAAGAAGCCAATGATTTTTGAATCTGGTAGATAGCTGGCGCATTCTTTTGTGAAAACTGGTCCTTGAAATCTTCCCACACTTGATAGGCGGTCTTTGCATGAATGACTCCTTTGGCTAGATCCGGTTCTACCGAGTGAGTAACCCATGATAAAATCATGCTGTTGCACTGGTTCCATAAAGTGTATTCTGTTGGCTAATCTTTTTCTGAAGGTTGCTCAATGGATCCATTGATGAAGCCAATTTTATTTTTGGCTGTGAGAGCATGGATCATGGATTTACTCCAAGATGGATAATTGGTTCTGTTTAATTTGATAGGTACGAGCAAGTGACCAGAATGATCTGAATGATGAATAAAATATGAATTTGATGGATCCATGCTGAAATTGATGTTGCTGGTGTTTGAAGGTTTGGAATGATTGAAGGTTTGGAATGAAAACAAAAATAGCGACAAAATTCGTTAGCTGCTCAAAGCCCGTTGATCGTCCTTAAAAGTGATTTTTCTTGTATTGATATTGATTATACTTTGCGTTATTAGAACGATAGAACATATCACAGGGGTATATAAATACCTACTACTTTTGCAGGTCATGCATGACCCTTGACTTCCTTAATTGTCTTGAAGTTTGAGACTTTAAATATATCAAGCGACTTAATGACATAACTTGATTTTAATTGATGCTTACACATTGTAGTGCAGATTTTGATGTTCAAGTGCCAACTTAGTGTATCTCGTATTTTATCTTGTTTTCTTTTGGCTGCTCATCTTGATAAGGGTGTCATCCATTTAATTTGTCTTTTACTTTATGGCTACTCCATATATATTGAGTATATACTTATGAATATTCTCAAAAGCAAAAAATAAAAAATAAAAAATTGCCAACTTATTGGGAAAAGTCCAAGAGTCAATTGACCAGCTTGAATAAGGAGTACGCCACCTTGAAGAGGATACATCCGCGAGGCTTCTTCTTGTTTTTACTGGATCCCCTTCATGGACAGGATCCCTCAAAATAAAGACATCCTCATCTCTACTGCTGATTCTCTCACTAGACGCCTACGTTTTTGGAAATTCTTGGTGATCCAATCTTCACGGCATAGACAGAGTGAAGAAGAAATGGTGATACATCATTTTCGTGACCTTTTTGTGTAGTCTTCGTCTTCATAATTCAAAGTGACCAGCCTGTGCAAATCCCATGGACTGCGGGGATATAACAAATCAGGGACAGACATTTTCCATCACATCAACCCTATTCATTAACTTTTCTTGCCTCTTATGAAACCGCGTTATTCGTTAGTTAACCGAGTTAAGGTTTTAAATTCACCTAAAATGCAGGAAGGATTGTTGACATACGGAAAGAAATGTCTCCTCGCTTTTATTCAAAAGCTGTCGTTTGGGTTAACCTTTATCTTTCTTGTACGTAATATATTATTAGTTTTAATGCTGTACGTTGCACACGGGAGTAACAATTATCAAAGAACTTATTGACAGATCTCGTACTTATATCCTAGTAAAAATAATAAAAATGGGTAGTGATGAACAAATAATTAAAAATTATATGAGTTCTCTTAACAATTTTTGTTATTAAAGTAAATTTATGAAATAATTGTTAGCATTCTGTAATAAATGAAGATGAAAAATAGTAAATAAAATTATAAAAATAGTCTCTCTTAACTAATAACAATTATAGTGATGCTACTAACAATATAACTCGTGCGTTGAGATTTGTGTTGAGATTTGTATTACCCAATGTCATGAAGAAAAGAGTAAAGATATATAATAAATCATTGAAAATAAAATACTTATAATAAATTAAAATGAAGGAGATTATGTTAGTTAGAGAGAAAAACTGATGGATAATATTGTGCTTTTATAAATAATAAAAAGAATTTAAGATTAAAAGGAATATACAGAGAATGACTTTTGAATAATCTAGGAATTAACAATTACTTTTGGTAAAATCTAAGAATTTTCCAACCATACCTATCATTGGTTTTTAGAAATCGATGATTACGCCTCAATTATTATCACTTTCACTACGCTTGCTAGTCAAAGTTTTTAATGGTGATTTTGACAACTTCAGACAAATTCCAGATTTTGGTGACTAAAGTAGAGCGTATACACATATTAAAAGGCTAAGCGGCATTCAGCCCGTTATGATTTGTCCTTGTTTGACAAATTAAACGTTCTGGCTCCAAGTCAAGCGCTAACTATTGACTTTTGTAAACTACAGAAATTAAATCCAGCCGTTACAATTTTGTGGGAAGAGGTTTGTATTGTACCATCCACGTGACATTTTTGAACGCTATTCAAGTACGAAATATAAAAGAAACACCAAATTTTATTCTCAATAATTTGTAAAAAATATATCGGCATTTGATAAACACATTACAAAATTCCTTATTTCTTTTCTTCTTTTTCCGTCCCTGCATCAACTACCGCCTCCAGGCTTCCCTTCAACGCTCAAACCCACCGGTGCGCTAGTCAACTTTGGCCGTGTCACCACCGGCGGCCAATTCATCAAAGCCAATAACGTATCGGACGCAATTGAAGCTTGCTTATTCTTGATATTTCTAGGGATCAGAATAAAAACTGGGTGTTCAACTCGTGGGTTTAGAGATGAATTCAGCCTTTAGTTGAGATTTTCTCGAGTTTTAGCTTCTGGGTTTCATTGTGAAGGAGATTTTGAGCTCTGAATCTCAGTTCAGCATTAGCATGCATGTAGCCCAGAGATATGTCGTCCCGTACAAACCATAAATAAGCTCCTTAAAACATGCAAACGCGTATCTAAGTGAAGTGCTTTGAAAGCTGGCAGAGGCTAACTGTCACGACTCCAATATGTTATGCCAAAGCCTTCTGAGTTGGGTGATTTTTTGAGGTAGCTTTCAAGCTCGTGTCCCAGTCTCAGCATAATACTTTAGACTTTGTTCTTTGTTCAGTGCATTGTTTGTTTGTGTTGATACGAAATGCTGGGCGAGCCGAAACGTAGTGTAACGTGCGCCGTGACATGGACTTGGCATGAAACTGTGGGAGGCTTTGAGACTTTGAGACACATCACGCATCACCGATGTTGCAGTTTCAGGTCCCACTTCACGCGTTTGGCGCTTTGGGGTCCCATTTCTACTTCACTTCTCTTTCGAGTACAGACGGGTAACAGATGTTCCATTAGCTGGGTTACTATTCATCGTCAAAAGGTTATTCTCCGTTACTTGGGTTAACAATATACGGGTCACAAGGGCCTCACTATCTTTCCGTTGCGAAAATTTTATTAGTTGGAGTACCGGACCTAGTATCGTTAGGACTGCAACATGAGGTGGGTGAGCCGTAAACAATCTATTCGAGCCCGTATGAAAACGACGTGAGCTCACTTCTATAGATTTCGTGGTAGACGTAAAGTCAAATTTTTGAGCTCGTCAATTTCTGGGCTAGGCATGAGTAAGGATTTTCAAAGGCACGCCTAGCCCGTGAAAACCCAACACTATATTATTACTTATGTATTCAAATTACATGTGTATAAGGCAAGTGCGTTTTTTTCTTTTTGTCTTTTAAATCATCTCATCATCTATCCCGTAAGTTCAATATAATCTACACACTCCTTAAACCTAATAGAACAGTACTTTTTTGTTCTTTCTAAATTCTCACCTCTCACCTACGTAGCCACACAATTGAAAATTATGTTTTCGGGCTTCCTTGACTCTCTTTCTGTTAAGGAATTGGATCACACGAATCACGCGCATCATATCTCACTGATAGTGAATCACTTGAATTATACTTATCATATCCCACTGATAGTGGATCACGGGTTTTATGGCTTATAATTAGGGATTAATTGATTCTTCTTGTGTATATAAATACATGCTCTCCTCAATATAAAGACACACAGAAAACATTAAGTCAATTCTCTCTTTATGTCTTCATATATCTCTTCTCTTTATTTTCTTAAGATGGTATCAGAGCCATCCTTCAATCAAAATTCATTAGCTGCTCAAAGCCCGTTGACCGTTCTTAAAAGTGATTTTTCTTGTATTGATATTGATTATACTTTGTGTTATTAGAACGATAGAACATATCACAGGGGTATATAAATACCTACTACTTTTGCAGCCAAAAGAAAACAAGATAAAATACGAGATACACTAAGTTGGCACTTGAACATCAAAATCTGCACTACAATGTGTAAGCATCAAAAGGCTAAAAGTCACTTTAATAGACAGAATTGTCCCGACAGAAATCTATCGTTAAGTATATTTTATCGATTTTTTTTCTTCTTTTTTTCCCCTTGTTTACTTTTTTTAAAGGCCAGCGACGGACTATTACCGAGAACACATTCCTCGGTAAAAAGTCCATTTTTTTAATTTATGTATGACCTTTAGCGATGGACTTTTAGCCACGGCAAAAATCTATTGCTAAAGGTCATTCAGAGCAAAACTTTAATATTTTCTTCTCTTTCTCCCTGTCGTGCGTTCTCTCTTTCACTCTTTGTCCGCTCACCTCATCCACCCACCACCCACTCCCCCACACGCGCTGCTGCATCCCCACCCAACCCTGTCCCCTTGTTGCTCCCTGGGGCAGCTATGGCAGCCCCCGCCGTTGCACCACTCAAAATTTGTGGTACCACCCCCACCCTCTATTGCACCACCACTGCTACCCCCACCGCCACACCAACTGCCACTGCCACTGCCATATCATGAACTATATTGGATTTGTATTGCTTGTGGGTAGATATACAATCATTGTTAGTTTATTAGTTTGTAAGATATTATTGAGATGGACAACGTCGCCACCCCAGCTGCCACTGCCACTGCCATATCATGAACTATTTTGGATTCGTATTTCTTGTGGGTAGATATACAATCGTTGTTAGGTTATTAGTTTGTAAGATATTATTGAGATGGACAAAGTGATGGGCAAAACTTTAATTATGGACACAATTTGATGTGAAGAAACTCATAAGGGGAGCACGATATAATATTAACTTGGACATAATTTTAAGTTAATTAACGCCTAAAATGATTAATTACAGGCAAATAAAACAATTGTTGAAAACTTTGATCGACTAATATGACTAATTAAAAGTAGTGACAACATATTAAAAATCACAAATGACTAATTAAAACCAATAATCGACTAAAACTTATAATTTTGACAAAAGTTGGAGTTGACGGATTCTTGTTCAACTATAAACCATTATAAACCGGAAAACCTAAACCGTTTAAGCTAAACCTAAATTGTAATTCTTAAACTAAACCCTAACCTATAAACCCTTAACCCTAAACTAAATCTAAACTTTAAAACGTAAACTCTAAAACTAAACCACCATGAATTGTAAAGTAAACGCTAAACTATGAAACCTAACCCTCAACCCTAACGCCAAATACAACCTTAAGCTAAACCCTAAACTAAATCCTAAACCCTATATTGTAAACTTTAAACCCTAAACAGGGAATTAAACCCCAAATTGTCATAAACTGTTAGTTCCCATTCAAATGTACTCATTATAAAGTCATACTTTATAAAGAGCCTTTGTATATTCAGTTTGGACAATTTAGAAAAGCTAAGTATTTATAAAATAGTGTATCGATTTATGCTCCACCTTTTATGTGTTGGAAATTTGGTAGGTTGTTCTCCCGTGTTTCTCTAGGTCCATACAGATGTGGTGTCCTACATCCATTCAATCTTGCTAGAGCAAGATTGGATGTTAGAACACCTAATTGATGTCATGTACTTAGAGAAATATGAGGAGGTGCTGTTAATTTTTTTTGGAAATAGGACAGAGCATGAGATATTAACTGTTTCATAGACATGTACTTTCTCGAATGGGTTGGACCACTATCTATTAGAGAATTACATGCATTCATTTACATGTCAAGCCCACCTGATTATTGATTTTAATTTAAGGTGTTATATACTAATCTTAGTGATCATATCGGTCGATCAAAGTTAGATGAAAAGGAAAAACAATTATGATTTGGAGGACCGTGTCGATGAATTTCTTGAGTTTACTTATGCACATCCTGCATATGTTGACTTTGAGAAAATATGGTTTCTGTGTAGAACCTATAAGTTGCTACATTGGAGAAAAAGAATGGTGGTAAAACATCATATTCTCTGGTATGGTTTTATGGGTGGATATATAAGGTGGAGTTAACATGAGAAAACAGTAGTATTGTCATCCAACACGGCTAGTCGACCTAAAGCTAGGGTGGATGCACAATATGATCATTGAGATATGGTTATAGATACTGTGTATGCTAATGTTGACTGGGGTGACTACCGCAATGATGACTATGCACAAAAGCCAAATAAGCTTGCTCATTTGTTTTATGATTTTTTAAGAAACGCTGAAGAGCCATTATGGGATGAAATTAAGAAGTAGACAAGGATGCCTTTGGTTAGTAGATTATTACATTTGAAATCGGACAACGGGTTGTGGGGGTGAGCATGGTTCGGGTGATTCGGTTTGGAGGCTGAATACCAAATAAAATTGACCAACCTCGGTTTGGAGAAAAAAAATGAACCGTAATTGAACTATTAGGTTTCGACGGTTCGGTTTCTGTGGATTGAACTGTTCGGTTTGGGCCAAACTCAATTTTAGGCAAGTTTAGGCCCAAAATTTAATAACTTATGCATACTAATAAGCTCCAATTTTTTTTATCATAATTATCAACACTCAGTAAGATAATTATCAACACTTAGTAAGATGTAGACAATGAATGAAAAATGTGTGTTACATTAAGAGATTTAGGGTTTATCTTATTTTATATAAGTGGTTATATAACTGGAGTTTGTAAAAAAATAATTAGAATTAGGTAAAAATATAGATATGTTATATTATTATTATTATTATTATTATTATATATGGTTGGTTCGGTTTATGTGATTTCAAAAAAATTCAAACCGAACCAAATGTACGGTTTGAAAAAAAAAAAACCAAACCGATTCTTTTTTAGATCGGTTTGGAAATAAATGGATTGGTTGGTTCGGTTTTTACGGTTGGATCGGTTTAACAGTTTAAATGCTCGCCCCTAATGGGTTGAGTTAAAAAGGATTTAATAAGACTTTGACATTTATAAAAGAAATTTTACCGGAGAGTGAGAGGCTGCCACTATCATATTATGATGCCAAAAAAATGATGATGAAACTTGACTTAGGTTAAGAGAGGATGAATGCATGCAATAATAATTGTGTAATGTTTTTAAAAGAGAATAAGAATTTAACATAATGTCCAGGATGTGATCAACCAAGGTACAAGTCGGACAAATGGAAAAAGAAAAACATAGCATGGAGGTATTGTGATATATTCTGATTACCCTAAGGCTTCAAAGGATGTACAACTCCTCCAACATGGCCGAGCATACGAGGAGTTACAATGACACTTGTAATACGGATACAACTGTGATGACTGTAGACAACTTATATTTATAGTTATTAATAATTAAATAATTAGCGACCTTTATTATTAGGGTGCATTAGTGAGTTTAGGCCTAATAATGCGACTTAGTAAATCAATTTACTCCGGACCAGTCCAGTCAAATTGTTAATTGTCCAAGTCCTATGGTCTTGTCTAGACCAATTACATGTCTAGTCCAGTTATGTTAGTCCAATCCAGTGTCTAGTTGACTTTAATTAGATTGTCTAGATAATTTATGAAAATAATCTATGAATTATCCCTGATGCAAAGATTAAATCAATCAAGTATATGATAAAAGATAAATTATCCTAAATCTGATACATTTAATATGCAAAATTAGAGATAATTACCCAAAATAGGTGTAGATAATGCCTCAAAACCCTGACAAGTGGATCATCCAAGGCACATTAATTTTTAAAAAAATTATTTTTTATATTGCGAGATGAACCGGCAAGTTTTTGACTAACCGGCCAGTTAACTGACTTTTGTCAATCTGTGATTTAATCTAATATTCTTACATATTTCCTGCCTTACAGATTGGCATAAAAAGGGCAATTATAGGCAATCTTATTAGACTCCGCGATCCTGAGTACTATAAATAGGGCCCTTGGCCTCCATTTTCAAAGGTTAGTAGCTTTTTCTCTTTAAAGTTTGTGTACCATTTTTTTGTGAAGTGATACGCTGTCTCTCTCGAGAATCTTAGTTGTTCATACTCACTTTAAAAGTTCTTTATTCTTTGCATCGTGGATCATTCGGAGAGCATGTCTTCGCGGCAAGTTACTTCAAGAGATATCTTTATTAGGTTTTTAGCATAAAAATCACTTTATAGTTGTCTCCCAATCCCGTAATCACATTTCAATCATAAGACCCAAAAAGAGTCTTTTACATTTCATAATTTAAGTCTAGGACCAAAATGTAGATTATTTCCCGTAGAACCAGAGTCGAACTATGACTGTTTGATTTCAGTTTGTCCGATCAGATACGTAGGCAATTCGACCCCCAATGTCGAGTTCTAGCAAAAGCATAAAATTAACTTAGGGTAAGTTTTATCATATTTTGTGTGTTATAGGTTGTTAAGGCCAATAATTAATAAAAATGAAGAAGAGACTGAAAGGGCATGGCGGGGGCTTGACACCTTCCCACTCCGTAACTCAATACCCAAGCCCCCTCTCACGATTTCGTTGGATTAGTTATTCTTTTGGACATTTAGATTCATTTTTTAGGGTTTTCTTATTTTTCTTTAATTAAATAATATGGCGATTCCAAAAATCCTTTTCGAGGCGGTTCACCACAATAACTTACCCTGCTTATGGATAGGCTTGGAAGGACATTGACCACACACATCCAACCTTTGGTTAGGAAGTTCAGAATGTTGACTTGGTTGTTTGGGAACCAACGGGTTTAATCTTTTTGGATAGTCTAGCATAACATATTCCACATGCCCTGTTATTATTGTCCTGTATAACCTTCCAACCCAAATGTGCACGAAAAAACACTACATGTTTTTGTCGTTGCTTATTCTCGGGCCGAAGTGTCTTGGTAAGGACATAGACGTTTATGTAAGGTCATTGATTGATGAGTTCAAAGTGCTATTGATATTGTAGAATTAAAACTTATGATGCATCTATTAAATAGAATTTTAAATTACGATTGCATTGATATGGACTATACATGGCTTTCCTGCATTGGGAATGACATGTGGCTGGCACATACATGAAAAGTTAGCATGCCCTGCTTATATGGGCGTGAATTCGGTTTTACGCGAAAGCGCGGCAAAAACGCTTCATGGTTTAGATTGCCACTAGATCATCAGCTTCGTCGGTAGAAGGGTTAATTTGACGGAACAATAAAGCATGAGGATGTAACACTGGACTATTCATCTGCTGATGAAAAAGCTTTCACACATACATGCACTTGATACTGACATGCCATATGGAAAATGTGCGATGGATCAAAAGATTCTAGGATATGAGAAAGAGCACAATTGGGGAACACAACGTATTTTTTGCCAGTTAAGCTATTGAAGGATAATTATTATTCAAAACAACATGGATATGATGCATATTAAGAAGAGTGTTTTTGATAATATGTTCACATAGTGATAAGTGTGAAGGGGAAATTGAGATATTACCTTAAAGCAAAGAAGGATCTACAAAGGTTGGGTGTACGGCGTGAATTGCATCCTGTGCAAGTCAAAGGTAAGACAATACTGCCGAAAGCACCATACTTTCTAGACAAGAAGCAAGTAAAGAATGTCATAATGTGTCTTGGATAAAAAAAAACTCCGAAATATGTGGGTGTCCCACATCGATTATTTAGAGAAGGTTATAACTTGGCCTTAAGCATATAAGTCTTGTCCAACATTGGTTATTTAGAGAAAGTCACTACTTATCTCTAAGTATATATGTGTCGCCTTGTATTGTGTTTTAAGTATAAGAGAGAAGAGTCATTCTTTGAGAAGGTTTGTTGAGAGAGACAAAGATCTGTAATCTACATAGCTAGACATAGTGAAATCGTTGCTACCACCGTGGAGTACACTTTTGCCGAACCACGTAAATATTACATCTTGTGTGCTTCTATTTTCTGTTAGTGTTTTTGATTCTTTTCTTTATTGCTTGGTGAGAAATCTACTATATTATTTAACAAGTGGTATCAAAGCCAGGTTCACGGTAGATTGAAAGACCTTGCCATGGCGCCAAATTCTTCAACGAAGTATGAATTGGAGAAGTTGATGGATCGAACGATTTTAGTTTATGGAGGATCAAGACGCGCGTTGTTCTGATTCAGAGGGTTGTTGAAAGCATTCAGGAGCTTCTTGAGATAATGCCTACATATGAAAAAGAAGACATGTTAGAGAGAGCCCATAGTGTTCTGTTGCCGCGTTTAGCTGACAACGTGTTGTGAAAGGTTTCATAGGAAACTGCTACGGTTGGATTGTGGCTGAAATTGGAGAGCTTCTACATGACGAAGTCTCTGAGAAATTGCCTGTACTTAAAGCAACAGCTGTATACTCTTCAGGTGAAAGAAGGTTCATCGATCAGTGATCATCTTGATGAATATAACAAGGTAATATTTGACCTACAAAATATTGATATCAAGATAAAAGATGAGGATAAAACTTTACTGTTGTTGTGTTCTTTATCTCCGTCGTATGAACATCTTGTTACTACTTTATTATATGGGAAGGACAGTATCTCCATAGAGGAGGTTAAGGCTGTTATAAATTCTCAGAAATTAAGGAAGAAGGTTTTAGAAAATAGGGAAGAGGAACATGGTGATGGTCTAATGGCTCGAGGCTGAAGCACTGACCATGCTGGGTCTAGAAAGAAAGGAAGATCGAGGTCTCAGTCAAAGGCCAGAAAATTAAAGTTTTATCATTGCCACAAGGAAGTGCATTAAGAAAGGATTGTCCTGGGTGTAAAGGAAAAAAAAGAATAACCTCAAGACGGCTGATGCTGAATAGTAAAAGATAAATCTGATGGTGTGAATGTTCTCTCAGTTACTATCAGTTCCTCAGATGGAAGGTGGATTCTTGCTATGGGTTAATCCCATCATATGTGTCCCAATAGGGATTGGTTTGCCACTTATCGCTCATTTGATGGTGGTAAACTTCTTATGGGAAATAATGTCGTCTGTAAGTTAGTTGGGATATTCGAAGAAATCGCTGTTGCCATTCAAGCTTGTAACACACCCATTTCATTTGATGAACTCTACAAGAAACTTGAGGTCTGTGAGCTTCATCTCAAGTAGGGAGATACTGCCCCTTCTCTCCATCCTGCTACGACGAATTACACTCATCGCCAAAACATGTTCTCACCTTGGACCACACAAAACCGTGGTAGACCCTCCTTTGGGCGTCACTCTGATAATTTTCCTATGGGCAGCACTGATCAGTTCCTTGGACATACAAACACCAATCGTGCTAGCCATAATCACTAGTGAAGTCCAAGCATCCACAATCGCCCGACTACTCCTCGGTCAAGTCCAAAAACCCACAATTTTCCTTCATGTGCATCCTCCCATATCTTGATTGTTAAATCATTAAGGGTGAAAATGAGCAACTTTCCTTGGTTGAGGTGTGAGAAAACAACTGAACTAGCATATTCAAGCGGACTGGAAGAGAAGCCACCACATAAGTGTACATCTGGAAATAAATTCTTGGATTTGAGGTCCCATCAAATTTGTTAGTGGCAAGCATCATGAACTTGGGAGGAAGACAATCTTAGGAGATTAAAGTGAGGGCACCAAGGTCTAATGGATCATTTTTGAGAACCTTTAGAGGTAAGAACTCTTTCCACTACACCAAAATTTCAAAAATCTATTGATCTCCATGCTCGTATTGCCAATATTTTTTACACCTTTTGACTTCTGCCTTTTTCTTATCTTCCTCCCTGTTCATTCCTTAGTTTTTCTATTTGCCTCCCGTTCTTTAGCTGGCCAATGGCAACAAGCAAACAACGAAATATCTTTGACGTAGAGCTATCATATGTGTGTGGTTTTATCAATAACACAACAAATGGGTTCAAATTTAGCAAGAAATAGTAGCCATTTTGTTCCACCTCAAAAATATGAGATATATAGCTGCTTGAGCTCGATGGCAAACTGCAATCAATTTTTGTGCCCGCAGCACAATCAATTAAAAGTGTGAGACTTTTTTTCTCCTAAAGCTTGGAGACTTCCCTAAAAGTAAAAAACTTTGATAAACAAATTAAAATTGAAAGTAAAAGATAGTGCGCCCATCAAAAGACAGAGAGTATTTGGTTAATGCCAAAGATGTTTACAAAGTACAATATTTTCAAATCTGGAAACCAAAATTCCTATCGATGGATAGGAAGAACTTCTAAACATTAAAGAAAAGAAGAAAAAGACTTGAGAACTCAAGTCATGATTTTGTCTGAAGGGTTGATGATGATCCTTCTGTCCCTTTTTGACCCATCTTTTATATTAGAGACTAGATTCTAGAAAATAACTAGCACTAAAAGATAAACTATGCACTTAGATAATAATTGCTCACTAATACACTTATCACTTATCAATGGGACCATATGTTGAGAAATTGATTTCTTCTATGAGAAAATAGCTTCCTGATTTGAATTTTTCACTATCTCCTTTTGACAAATATTGATGAAAGTTAATGTCATTTAGTGACATTAATTAAAGACATGTCATCACTGAAAAAATTATTTGCTGGTGCAAACAATAACATATATTACTTTGACAAATTTAGCTTTGGGAATGATTAGATAATTTTGCACTATAATGATGGAGTTTAGTCTCTGTCCAAAGCAAGCTGGGTAAAACTGTCAGGGACAATTTTGTCATGCCAGCTTTATTTGTTCTCAAAACTGTCATGGTGGTGACTGGGTTATTCACCCATGGTGGTTGTGCAGTGATCATGGCCTTCAACCGCCGATCTGCTAATGGGAGTTAGATGGCAGAGTGGCATTGCCATTGGTCGATGCTGGGCCATTAACTTTAGAAATTTGGATGCATTGCCCTTGACAATTTTGCCTAGAATGTTAAAGATTCGGACAAAAGCCCTTTACTTATTACGTAGTTGAAAGTACATACCCTTTTGTGTAAAAAAAAAAATATTTTGAACATCAGGTGAGATTTCGGGGAAGTTTTAGGGTACCCAAAGTGTATATTTAACCCATGAAAAATATGGCATGATAGAATTGCTCCTGACGGTTTTGGCTAGATTGTTAAGAATTTGGACGGAAGTCCTTACTTATTGCGAATTTGAAACTACAGGCCTTTTATGTAAAAAAAATAAACATTTAGACCCTCAAGTGAGATTTCAGGGTAGTTTCAGGGTATTAAAGTGCATTTAACCCTATAGTTTCCAAAGTTTCTTTTTCTCCTTTTGTATTTCGATCTAGGTACCACTTTAAAGGTTTATTCTTGCAACATTTTAATTCTGCAACACATCAAAAGTAATTATCAAGATCTTTTTTCGCTTATGTGGCGATAAATATACGTGGTCAAATAAAAACATTTTTTTGTCATTACACACTGATGCCAAGGAAAGTGGGTTCGCAGTCGACATGGAGGTGCTACAAGGAATGCAGTTCGACTCAGATGCCAAGTATGTTGATGTGAGACGCAGCGAGGGCGGAGCAAGGGTAGAGACCAAGGGCTTTCCAGAGAGAGCCTGAGGGTGGCAGTGCTGCGAGGGCGATGGCGCATGATGAATATACGACGATAGTCACAGTCTGATGCTTAGGTCCGAAGTCGGGGTCCTGTATGTTTCTCTCTCTAGGATTCTAGAGTGAGAAAGTGAAAGTGTTCTCAAAATGTCAAAAATCCCTCAAATGAATTCTCAAGATCTCTAGTTATAGAGGTTGAGATGATGATGTCATCACACGACACGTGGCGTTCCCCGGGAGTGACACATCACCTAGGGGTCCACAGCTGCCGGTGCTCCACGGACTGTCGAATAGCATATTCACCCAGCCTACCCGCACAACGTCGCTCTGTTTGTCTGGAAATACTGGCTCCCACAGTGTCGGTGTGGCCCAAGAACCCCCTTGATCTAGCCTCCAATCCAAGCCCTTGCAGAGTCCCACGAGATGCGTCAAGAGACGCATGGAGAACCTGACAGTGGTGAGGGCTACCCCTGTAGCCAACTGTCAGGCGGACTAGACACCATGCCTTCCAAGGACCTGCTCCCGTCCCGGAGTGACCCGGGGGTCATTGCCCTGGTGATGTCGATGATCAATGGTAACATGAGTGGACATGCTCTCAGCTCAGTGCTCAATGTCCAGGGCAAGGGGTCCTCGTGACGGAGCCCCCCATGACTGTGACGGTGATGGCTTCAAGGTTGTGAGCCCATCCCGTAGTTGATTGTGCCGGCGATGGCTTCAAGGCTGTGAGCCCATCCCGTAGTTGATTGTGCCGGCGATGGCTTTAAGGTTGTGAACCCATCCCGTTGTGAGGGGTCCTTATGCCGGAGCACTAAAAACGGAGCCCCTCGTGATGCTGCACACTTTGGAGAGTGGGTCGAAGCATGTTCTACGTCCATGGTGGGGGTGCATGGTGTGGTGAATAAGTGTGATGCCCGAAGGCCTGTATCATGATTGTGGCGCATGGGCGCGGCGACGAACGTCACGGAGACAATACTTGGTGCCGGAGCACATGTCATGGGAGTGGTGTGGCGACGAACATTACGAAGCAATACTTGGTGCTGGGGGCACATATCATGAAGCTGGCACACGGGCGCGGCGATGAATGTCGTGGAGTTATAGTTGGTTCCGGGGGCACGCATGATGAGAATGGCGCACGGGCGCTGCGACAAACGTCGTGGAGCAATACTTGATCCCGGGGGCACGCATGATGAGAATGGCGCACGGGCGCGGCGACGAACGTCGCGGAGCTATACTTGGTGCCGGGGGCACGTATCATGAAGATGACGCACGGGCGCGGCGACGAATGTCGCGGAGCTATAGTTGGTGCAGGGGGCACGTATCATGAAGATGGCGCACGGGTTCGGCAACGAATGTCTCAAAGACGGCGCACGGGCACGCGTCGGGTGTCCCGAAGATGGGATTTGAGCTGAGTGTACCTGTTATAACAAGATGATGAATGCAACATGTAGTAATGACAAAGTTGAAAGTGATGGTACGCGGTCGTCAGTGACGGGTCATTCGGTGGTAGTGCGCGACTTTGGGTGACGGACATCGCGGGAGCGGTGCGCGGTCACGGATGGCGAACGTCACGAGGTTGATGGACGATTGGACGTCGCGAGGTTGGTGCACGATGGACGTCGTGAGGTTGGTGCACGACGGACGTCGCGAAGTTGATGCACGATGGACGTCGCGAGGTTGGTGCATGACAGACGATTGCTGCACGACGGACGTCGCAAGGTTGATGCACGATGATGGACGTCGCGAGGTTGATGGACGATGGACGTCTCGAGGTTCACGAACGATGGACGATGCGAGGTTGATGCATGACGGACATCACGAGGTTGATGTACGAACGTCCATAAACATCGCGGAGGTGCAAAGACTTGAGAAAACAAGTGCGCGAGGGAGGGGAGGCCATAGGCCAAAGATTGGGGGAAGGCCAAGGCCACCACCCCTGGGGAGGCCGAGGCCGACCCTAAGGGGTGGCCAAGGCCAATGGCTAATTCCCATGAAGGGAGGCCAAGGCCACTCCCCCTTTTGGTGAACTTTGGGCGCGCCGACGGTAGGTCTTTTTATCAGCGATGACAAACCCAGAAGTTGTGTTGCGACGAGCGTGTCGACATGAAACGTACCCATGTGACGAACAAGGTGCCAAAGTCAGGTACGAAATGTATGAAGCGATCAAAGCGCAAAAGGGACTTTGCCCGAAGAGTGAACAACCGGGGGGGGGGGGGGGGGAAGGCCAAGGCCAACACCCCATGGAGGCCGAGGCCGACCCCCCATTGAGGCCGAGGCTGACCCCATGGGTTTGGCCAAGGCCTATGCCCTTGACCCCGTAGCTCCGGTTGCACCAACGGTCGATGTTTTTGGTGAAAAGGTGCTTAGGTGGTCGCGGCGCGACGAACGTGGGACTGTGAGTCACGGTAGCGTGAAATCATTGGAGACTGAGTCGCGCGTGAGGCGTGTGACGCAAAGAATGCAAGTGACTTGGGCGTGCGCACTTTGTCCGGTTCAAAGCGTTGAATACTGTGCTTGTGCGGACGTGTCATGCACAATGGGACTCCAAGTGGACCTTTGAGTGGGACCAGAATAGGTTGGGAACACACATCAATTGCGTGAAGCCGCAAACCGTAGTAAAGTTTAATATAATAATGGTTGTGTTGTAGGAAGTTATTCTTAGTAGTTTTGATTGATTGCTTGCATATTACACCGTCTGTCCCACATATTTTGACTCACTTTTCTTTTTAAGCCGTCCCACAAAAATTGCTCATTTCAAAATTAAGAAAGATTATGTAAGTACTTTTACATATTTAACCTTTTTACACTTTTTCATTCTATTTCTCTTTACACATTTAAATCTCCATCAATTCATTTTCTCTCTCGTGACTAACTTTCTTACACTTTTTTATTTATTTCTCTCTCCGCATTTAACAACCATATTTTCTCTCTCCTGCCCACTATTCCTCTTTCTTTCTCTAAAGAGTAGAATGATAAACACATAATATATCACATAAATCCTTAATCTCTGTATAAATAAAAAGTTAATCAAATTATGTGGGATGGAAGAGTACAATGTAAGAGCAGTGGGTGATAGTCTGAGACATTGTAGGAAGTAATGTATTGATCGTGCTTTATCACCATTTATAGCACATAAAATGGGTTGCCCCAGATATTTCATGTTTTAAAGTTATATCTAAACTATTTGCAATCTGGCGTTTGACAAAATGGAGGAAGAATATGGAGAGGAAAGAAAAAGAAAGGGTAAAGAGACAAGAGATAGAACCTAAACGAATAATAAGGATTAAGCCTTTCTCTTTACATTCTGAAAACAACATCTTTTTTGTTAATTGCACAAGAGATGCACGTGGTTACATATGAAGCCAACATTTGGTGTAGCATACTTCGTTGCTTGCCAAGTAGCAGAATATGTCAGGAAGAATGGAGAAAAGTAATAATAAAAATAATTAACTTGTTAATTTGGAAAACTAATAGATTACTATATCCACCACCTTCACTAGAGTTTATCCCCCTAATTTTATCTCTTTGTATGTTTAATTTTGGATTATTAGTACTTTTAACATACTAAATGTGTGGACTTTCATATTTTTATTGAGTACAACACCTTTTTTTAGTAACCGTCTTAACGACACTACAAAGTCTATCATGTTGACTTTTTGAAACTAAAGTGGCAAATCTAGATTGCATTGCACATGCATTGCGTGTAGATGATAGCTAGTGCAATGTAATAGGAGATAAGTGAAGATTACTTAAAAAGACAAACTCCCAAATAATTTTAATTGAGAACCTCGGCTCATCTCCCCCCCCCCCCCTCGAATTAGGTTCTCAACCTCTTTTTGTGTTTTCATTACGTGTCATAGCTTAGTATTTGACTGGTTTATTGATGTCTCCCCAGTCAAATTTATTAAGGAAAGAAAAAGATAATAAATCTCATGTGAGAAAATTTTACTATAACAATGATTGAAGTGGTGTAATGGACGGGTATTCTTTTATCTCATCCGTCGGTTACACCATGACATCTCTGTCAAAGTTATGTTTTCTTCCACCCACTTTCAAGCTTCTAATGCATCGTGTCTTCCACACCAAACAAGCATCTTCCAAATCCATATATGACCTTAACATGTTAAATTGAAGTGTATACATTTTGCTTTTCTTTAACATATACTTATCCCTTGAGATTTTTTTTTCTTTCACAATTATTTAATGACACTAATTCTTTTTCTCTTGTACAAGAATCATAGGTGTTGGAAAGCTATTAATCAAGAATTAAAATTGAGCAAGAAATTTGTATCGTACCTTGTTGCTGTGAAAGGGTAGAGGTTGGGTAATAACCGGGTCCACCTCTTGGCTTTCTTTTTACCACAGAGGTTCTTCAGGTTTTTCATATCTGCAACCTCAATTTTCTTCAATTGATGGAAGAAAATCTCACGATCACTTTCTTCTCAACCTTACCTTATTGATACCACAATCTCTTCCATCTCCTTGCAATCTGTCACCTCTAGCTATTCAAGATGCTTGGGAATTCTTACCACAGAATGTGTGAACATAGTTTTCAAATTGTTGCAGGCCTGAATGCAAAACTTGGTTAGCTTTGGGGACACAACAATGTCATCCTTAAGTTCCTTTGAGTTTAACACTATTTGCTTTAGTTTTGGCATCTGTTTCAAGTTCATCGTCTTTAAATCAAACAGTAAGGATGTTATTTCTAATGGAAATAGTTCAAGACTGGAAGGCCATGCAAATTTAGTTATTGATGCACATGCCAAACCTTGCAAAATTTTCCACCTTGGAAGCATTGCAAAAGGAAAAATAGTTCTCAGTCTTTCACAATACTTCACATCAAATTCCCATAGCTGAGAGAAGGACTGCTATCAGACATTGATTGTCTCATACAGTTGTAAGTTTTGGTAAACTAGATATGCTAATTTTTCTAATGCAAGGAATGCAACCTTAAGTACGGTAAGATTTGTTTTGGAGCATAGTGTCATGACCTTAGACAAAACTAAGCCAACGGTATTGCACTTAGCATTTTCGAGCCCCCACTGGAATGCTAAGTCAACCTACCCCTCGGATTAGGCAAGTGTAAGAGCTAGAGTAGAGGATACGAATTTGGGAGAATATTGTACTACAGCAAAGAGAGGTCACATGCTTGGATTCTTGAATAGTTTGGCCAAGTGATGGCCTTATGTGTTTATATATGTCCACCTCCTCAATGGACGATGATGATTTATTTGATTATACAGTTTATATCAAGTATCTAGCATTCTGCCTAAAAACATCTAGATTTTACATGTTTCTCTAACTGTGTAGAATTTTCTACTATATCCAAGAAGAAATTTGTAGAGATGTTGAGAAGATTCTGGAGACCATCCTAATAAGCTGCCATGTCCTCATAAGCGTCCAGTATGCACATGCATGGCATAATCGCTAGAATTGGCGTTCTTCCATGCCATGTGGAAAAATAGGCACAATATTATTTGATATTTCTGTATGCAATGTAACGAGTAATTGATTTTATTTATTAACAGGAGACACAACAAGGCTTTTTTAAGAACAAGAAAAGTGAAAAGAGTGTGCACACAATCAATCATGCAAATGTGTTTGTGTGTGTGTGTGAGAGAGAGTCAGAGAGTGTGAGAGAGAGAGAGTTGACATAGAGTTTTAAATAAACAACTACCTTGGTGTCGAGTCTAATCTTTTTCGCTAAGTTCATTGGTAAGTTTGTCAAATTAATTCTTTTCACTCTGTTGAGAAATTTAAGCAAGTGATTTCGGCTCATTTAGATAAGTGAATTGGATTAGCAGTTAAATAGATTTCCTTGCTCCCAAGAAATTAAGAGCAAAATACATCCCTCGTACTTGTATATACACAATTTATTCAAAATATTGGGCGAACTATACCTTCCTGAGATAGAAAAATTGTAGGAAACATTTTCGATCTCTTCGTTGATTATCAGTAGAAGCTTGTGAGTTCTCAAAGAGACTTCAGCTTAATAGATTTCAAGTTGTGAAAGTGAACAAGATCCATGCTCTCATCTTCCTCTCTTCCACTTTCATTTCCAACTACTGTTTTTACAAAATCGAATCTTTATATTTCTGATTGTGGAAGATGATCAAGTTCCTTTACCAATGGAATGCTAAAGAGGATCAAGTTCCTTATCTCACAGTGCAAAACAACCAATGCTTTTGATTTAGAGAAGGAACTTTCTTGAAATAACGGAGTCCACTTTACTAGATGTTCTTTTCATTCACAATCCCTGACATCCAGGATTCAAATATGAAAACCAATCTTTGACATAAAGAGTTTTATTGACAGTCAGGACGAGAACTTCAACCAAGTTTATGTCACTGATCATGATTGTTCTTGTTGATTAAATCAATAGTGTCAGTCAACAGAGTCAAAGGATGCCAGAGATATATCTTCAGGTAGGCTGGTGTTAGTTAGCTTGATAAGATTACCTTGATCTATGAAACAGAGTTGGAAATAACCCCTCAGATTTACCAACATTAAAATTTTCAACTCTGTCAAATCTAGTGGCAGCTCACAGACAGAGGAGCAAGTAGGAAAGATAAGCATCTCAAGTTTTTTAAGCTTATTGAGCATGGATATATCAAAAAAGTAATCATCTTCTATACAAACATCAGAAGGTTAGGTAGAGTGGAAGCGAGGAGATAGATACATAACTCAAACTCAAAAGTGTAAGGATCTTAAGGCCGTTAATAATTGTGTCAGAAAGTTATGTGCTAGTTATCTCGTTACTTCTTAACACTAAGGTTTGAGTTGCAAACTTTCCAATTTTCTAAAAGCTCAAGAATATTTTCAATCATCAATGATACCGTTCTGCTTGATTCATGCATCTCTGGCCATGCATAGACAACGAATTTTACTATAATTCTATACTTGATGTCTTCAAAACAAATATATATATATATATATATATATATATATATATATATATATATATATATATATATATATATATATGGCAATATCTCTGATAACATTGTACAGTTTAATCGAGTCCGATCTTCACATCCTAGCAACAAACAAGAAGTTTTGAGAGCTTTTACCAGTAAGAGTACTCTATTTCTTGCATTTTAATCTTATTTGTGTTAGGAAAGAAGCCATGGCTACTGCAAGTAGTGGCAAGTCATCAACCTATTAAGCATAATAATATTGTTAGGCACATTCTCTAACAGCTTATGTTATTAGTATAACCGGTAACCCAACATGGTATCAGTGCTTTGTCTTAGCAAGGTCTTGGGTTCAATTCTTTCAACTTGCATATTTGGTCCCCCTTTACTATGGTTCAAATTACAGTGTATTTATTTGTACACATGGTGGTAGTGCACCTTGATTGGTCTCTCCACATGCAATCACGTACTTAACTATGAGGGGGAGTGTTAAGCGTAACCTAGCATAGTTGATATCACTGCATCTTTAAGGAACAATGAATTGAGAAAAAGGCACAATTCTACCTATTCACATTTCAAGTAAGTAAAACTCAATTCCAACGTCTTGTAAACTTGATCGTCTATATTGCCAATATTATTAGGGGTGAAGCCCTTCAATTATTGCCATGCATCTTTCTATTCAAGCAAAACCCCGTCCTTGAATGCTTCTCCAGCTGAGAAAAAAGTATTGGTTATCTTAGATGATATTTTGTGTAAGCTTCCTGTGGCAAACATAACAATTGATTTTTGAGATAACAAGGGTGCATAAATCTCATGACATCTCGAGAAAGCTGGGTATGCGAAGCAAGTAGATGCGTGCTTCTTCATTAACATCTTGAGTGAAAAAGAAAGCTATCTCTTCAGGTAGCATGCCAAAAATAGTGTTGAGTATCCAGATATTGGTCAAGTATCCTAGAATGTTTTCTTACCGATGTGAATGCTTGCCACTTATAATTACCAGCTCTCGTGGATTCATCGTCTTCTTTAGCTAGGTCAGATAAATCCAAATCGTTGCAAGCTTCATCTGAATGCTTTTAACGTCCAAGTGGCAGAGACAACTGCAATTCCAATCTCTTCGAATTCTTTTTTCTCAACCAAAGTTCTCCTGACTTGTTGCATAATCGTGGTGTTTCCCACCCCTGGTGTAGCAAATCGTCACGAAACTTTCAAGCCCATGAAGGTCTAAACTCGAAGTCTTCATATTATTATATTGTCGTATTAGAACAAAGGAAAAACAAGAAAAATCCCTGAAAGACTTTAAAAAGCCTAACTAGGCTTCTGATCTATTGAAAGTAGAAATGTTGGGTTCGGGTCTAAGTTATACTCCGGGAAGGTGTTAGGCACCCGCTATACCCTAAAAGTCTCTACTCTGTATTTATGATTTTTCGCCTTTAACATGTAAGACGTAATACGCACAACATGAACCTAACCTAATCCTAAAATGTGGTTTGAATTCGATAACGGGGGGTTAAGTAGCTTATGTACCCCGCTAGACAAACCGGGATCAGAACTACGTAGTTCTACCAAGGCCATATAGAGGCAACCTAAACTTTAGTCTTTGACACAAGTTATATAAAGTGGAACCGCATGAATCTTTTTATAGCTTTCAATTCTTTTGACCAAAATTTGGTCTTGCGGAAGGGAGATACTATGGACTCTGATGGTCGTGCTTGTTTAGAATGCTTGGAATGACCTAGAGACGAATCCACGATGTGAATAGCCAAATGCATTGGAAAGTTTTCTTATGATTATTTCAAAATATCTTCACTATAAATAATGCACCAATTTCTAGAGAAGAAAAGGTCCAAGATATTCAGAGAGAAAAGCCTCCTCTTTGTCTCCGAAGGGATCAATTTATAGGGATCCAGAGGCTAATAGAAATGGTAAAGATGACTCTCTGTCCAAAATCTCTGAAAGAGTGGAATGCTTGTTTAAATTGCAGAACGAAAAAAGTTGATTAGCCGCCTGGTTTGTTGAAACCCGTTCATCCCTTGAAGTGTAAGATTTTCTCCTGAATATCGAGACATTAATCATCCCTATCGCTGTAAAAATCACTTGAGAAATTGAAAGGATGTACTAGATTTTGAAACTTATCGCCAAGTCACATATAAATCAATGAAACTTGAATGGATCGAGGATTAGTCATAAATTAACTCAAAATCATCTAATTCAAAAACAATCTCTTAACTAGGGTAGGACTAGACCTTATTCAGACTAGACTGGACTTCAATTAGACTGAGCTAGTACCATGACTGGATTGGGCCATTCATGAAATTTGAATAAATTATGCTCATTATACTATTAGGCCTAAACCCATAGTAATAATAAACTTAATTATCAATAAATCCAATAATACATAAATAAAAGAGAATAAAACAATACTACAAAAATGGGGTGTTTATAGAGCCACTCGATAGATATGCTAGTAGGTCGGGCTTGGGTCGGCCGGGCTTGGGCTAGCCCAACCCGGGCTGTGGGAACCGGACCTGGCACAATCGGGGGGATATCTTTGCCTTGTCCAAGCCCAAGCCCTAGGCTCTAACTTTAGGGTCAAGCTTGGGCCAGGCCCGTGCCTGAATAAAAATTCATTTAAAAAAATAATAAATTATTCATGTTTATGTTGCAAAAAAAATTAAATTTTAGATGAATTTGTTCATAGGCCCTTCTCTTTTTATCCGTGCGGGCAAGTTGGGCTAAGTTACCTGTGCTATTTGACCATCAATCCTTAAAGGATGGACATCGCAGATCTTTTTAAAAAAAAATATTCGTCGCCATAATGTGTGGTGGACGGCCTTTTTGGTCAAAATGCCCTACCTTGCCCGTCCACTACACAATATAGCGGAAGACTTTTTGACCCTGACATATTTTAGTCAAAAAGTCGTCCACCACACTGTGTGGCGGATGACTTTTGGCTAACATGTGTCACTTCTTGTCCCTCCACTCCATCCGCCAGACTATGTAGCAGATGGTGTTATCTTGATCCCACACCGTTTGCTACATTATGTAGCGGACGACCTAGATATGAACAACAAACCCTTAATTTTGAAAGTCTTCTCTCTTCTTTCTTCTTCCTTATTATCCCAGTAGTGTTAGCAAGTAGATCTCTGCAATTTTTTTCGAAGAAGTCCTTTAATCATCTAATTAATCACGTAAATTCATAAACCAATCATTTATTTGTCTGTAATCTAGAGTTTGTGAGTATTGCACATGATTTTGATTACGTATTGTACATGTGCTAGCGTTGGTAATTTCTACATTCTGTGTGTGTGTGTGTGTGTGTGTGTCTGTGTGTGTTATGCATGTGCTAGTTGGTAATTTGCTAGCATTTAATAAAAACTTCCAAACTTGACATTTTTCTATAATTTCAGTTACAAAAAATGACCTTTAACTCCGAACCAAAAGATCCTTCTGTGTTATACGACCAAGAAAATTATATTAGTACATCCATCATGAATGGACAAGTAAGATACTTATTTTTTGATTATTTTTTTGCTCTCACGAACAATGCTTTGCTTAAAATAGTCTTTGTTGGTTCGTAGGAAAGTGCACCACTGATCACAGTAGAAGTAACTGAACAATTCAAAAATTGGTGATTGAACAAACTCCAGAAAAAAAAATGCTGTGTGAAATTGGTTTTGGGGTTTTGACTGATGGGGAGATCTTTCAACAACTTGACAAGAATTTAATAGGTTCCCTTGTTGAACAATGGAGAAGTGAAACGAGTATGTTTCACTTCGCTCTTCGAGAGATGACAATAACCTTAGAAGATGTAGAGTACATCTTAGGGTTACCAATAACGGGGTGGCTAGTAATTGCTTCTAGACCTTCCGCAACAAATAAGAGAGCTGCCAGGGACTTCCTTACTTCAATACCCGAGAATGAATTTAGCAATGGTGGGATCAATTGAGGTGGTTGGTAGAAAACTTTAGGGTTTTGTCGAAAAACTACATGAAGCAGATGCTTGTACTGTACATAAACGCCTTCGTACTCTGGGTGATGGGAGCAATTCTATTCCCAACAATATCGAAGAATACGATTCAAACCAAATATTTAGCGTTGTTGGGTAACCTGCAAGAGGTTGGGGATTATGCTTGAGGTCCAGTAACTCTTGCATACTTGTATCGAGCATTGTACAAGGCAACGAGGCATGACTCCAAAGCTATATATGCTTGTCTCTCAATGTTGCAGGTATGTCATATAACTCTTTGTAATTACATTTTCAATATTTGTTTAATTATATAGTGCATAATAAATTTTTACAATACACCCATAATTTGTCATTGTTCTCAGGGGTGGTCTTATGAACACATTACTATCGGTGCACCCAAACGTAGGAAGGGAACCAATAACGTGTGGCCTCAGTTGTGCGCTTGTGAGTAAAGTCTGAAGGAGAGCCACTACCCTAGGAGAGATGATCCCCATCACAACATCGTGTTCTATTGGGGGGAGTTCGACTTACTATCTTCGGGCTAACTATGTTGGGCGCCGTACAAAATTTTGGAGCGATGGGTGGTACAGTCATTCGTCTTTGCGCTCTCTGGGTTATAATGCACTCCACTGATCTACTTTGAGAGCGCAGAGTGGCAACTACCAAATTGAGCCATGTGCCATTTTGAATCTCTGCAGGGGTTACCAGCTGATGCCCCAGACATGAGGGTTAACAGGAACCCACTGGGTGTCCAACGGTTTGGGAAAATGAATGCGCTCGAATTGTGCGCAAACTAAATTGAACTGTGGGGTTCTTGGCAAGACACGCTGGCAGCCATTGTGTCAGAGCCCAACCCCACGGTCAGTATCTGCCAGTATCTAGGGTGGTACTACTGCATCACCCGAAGGAGAATAGCCCAAGTAAGCTGGATAAGAGGCGAGAAGTACCACCCTAGGGTTCAGATTGACGAGCATAAGACATTTGAGCTCGTAAGTTTCCTAATGCTTTCAATTGAATTCGATCTTGTAGTTTTGTATTCAATCGCGTTCGTGTTTAAAGTTACTTACTATCTACTTGGATGTAGGTTGATGCTTCGCTCGCCTTCTTTAAAAAGCTGAGTGAGTGGAAGGATCTGCTAGGTGCCATGGGAGCAAATATTCTCTCCCATGCTGAGATATTGGCCCATGGCTACGGGGAGTTTGTGAGCCGCTATATGGGATAGCCTTCGGGCGTGAGTCGGGGAATGAATTATCTTGGGTGGCATCCTCCCCATGTGAGCAAGCCAGACTTTAGGCGTGAGCGAGGGAGTTGGTGGTCCCTCCGTAGCTAGGATGGGTGATGCTTGGGGCACCATCAAATATGGAAATGGCTTATTGGGATGAGTTCAAAGGTCGCTTGTTTGCTTTGCTTGGGGACTTGAAAGTTACACCACTCTCTCGGAGTCAAGTCACACAAGACTTTGACTTCGCAAACTTTAATCTCTCTAAGTCACTGCCACTCATCCCGTGAGCGGGACCTTCCGGCTTCGGATACCCGAATAGCCTCAATGAGGACAATATCCCCTGGTTGACCCCCCCAGTCATTCTCGCTTATCCAAAAAGGACATACGTTGAAGCATCTAAAGCTGGAAAAATGTGCCCTTGGAAGATATAGTGATGACTGCCTATACCAAACTTTTGATACGTCGGGAGGTAGATAGGGCAAAGGCGTATCCTTACATTTTTATGATGGATGCGCTTTTTCATGGCATGCTCTATGGATAATGGGAACAATGGAAACTTGTGAGGGGGAGGAGAAGCTTGCTCCACTAGCAGCAACCTAGTTCGCTCACCGCATGGTTTACTAATCATTTGAGTTCGGTGAGAGCCAGTGATGCAGACATTTTCTTATTACCCTTCTTGGACCAGAACGACTGGTACTTGGTTTGCTACGAGCCATAGAAAATGGTCATATCAATCCTCGACAATCTCCACAACGCTACCTTAGTGAAACTTGTGAAGGAACTTTTTAAGGAACAATTGGCAGCTATGGTAATCTTTTGATTATTGTTAGAGTTTTTTCTATTTCTTAATTTGCTTACTGTAATTGTTATCTCATAGCTTACGCCATTTTTATTTTTGCATAGGATATGTTTTGTGCTATGGTCTCCATGGACAGAGTACCGGCAAAGCCGAATCTTGTAGTTCAATTGAAGAAACAGAGGCCCATACAAGCTAATCATTCGGACTGCGGTGTGATGTACATGGATTACGTAAGTCAGCGTGAGAGCTTCAAGGTGGCCATCTGGAGCAAAGCAGACGTAGAAAACTTTAAATATAGGATAGCTTGGCAAATTCATAGTAGACAGACTAGACTAGTTAGGAATATTATAAATTTGGCTTAGGACGAGACCGAATGACATAGCAAATTTTTATTTTTATGTAATAGCATTGTCACTTGAATTGCTTATGTTTATGAAATTTGATCTCGTTTGCTTATGGAAGGCAATGTGTTTATGGCTTCTCGTTCTGGCTGACTATTTCTTTTAAGAATTTTATGTGTTGTATTTTTGTACTTCTTAAGACAGGTTAATGGTGGGTAAGAAAATGAGGGAAAATGGCTTTAAATTAGTCTGGTTGGCCGTCTACTACATAGTGTAGCGGACGATTTAAACACCAAAAAAAACTTCTAAGTGTTGGAGACCAATGTTTCTGTTAGGTCATCCGCTACATAGTGTAGCGGACGACTTAAACACCAAAAAAACATTTTAAGTGTTAGAGAGCATTGTTTCTGCTAAGCCGTTCACTACATACTATAGCAGACATCATAAACACCAAAAAACCTTCTAAGTGTTGGAGACCAATGTTTCTTTTAAGCGGTCCGCTACATAGTGTAGCAGATGACTTAATAACAAAAATAATTCTAAGTGTTGGAGACCAACGTTTCTGCTAGGCCATCCGCTACATAGTGTAGCGGACGGCTTAAACACCAAAAAAAAAAAAAAAAAATTCAAGTGTTGAGACCAATGTTTCTGCTAGGCTGATACTAATTTATAATCATTGAAATATTAATGCATGAAAGAAGAGTCTCATTCTATCTCATTTTTGTATTGCTAAAAGGTTAACGATTGTATTTAAAATATGTTTGTGGGGGGAAATGTCAACCCTATCTCTGGGGGATTGGTTGAACGACAGTGTGATCTCTGCCTACATGGATATTCTAAGGCTAAGGAGTCGGGACACCCGGAATGAGTATCTACATAGTGTAGCAGACAACTTAAGCACCAAAAAAAAAATATTCTAAGTGTTGGTGACCAATGTTTCTGTTTGGCCATCCACTACATAGTGTAGTGGACGACTTAAAGACAATTTTTTTTAAGTGTTAGAGACGAATGTTTCTGCTTGACCGTCCACTACAAAATGTAGCGAACGGCCTAAATGGGTAAAAACAAAATTCTAAGTGTTGGAGATCAACGTTTCTGTTGGGCCTTCCGCAACGTAGAGTAGCGGACGGCCCAAATGGGCAAAAAAATTCTAAGTGTTGGCGGACAATATTTCTATTAGGCCGTCCACTACATAGTGTTGTGGACAGTAAGGCAAAAAAAAAACAATTTTCTTCTAGGTCGTTCACTACATAGTGTAACGGACGGCCTAAATGGGAAAAAAAATTCTAAGCGTTGGAGACCAATGTGTCTGCTAGGCCGTCCACTACATAGTGTAGTGAACAGCCTAAATGTTGGAGACCAAAATTTTTCTAACTGTTACAAGAGTACATTAAAATTTTGATGGTAAAGAAACACAATCCACAAACTTGATGGCTCATAAAAAATTATTACAGGATTATTACAGAGTCTATAATTCAAATATAACGTCCACAAACTTGATGGCTCATAAAATATTATCACAAAAAAATTTAGACTAAAGGTCCATTGCATCTTCTTCGGCAACATCTTCCTCATCTTGCAAACCTCCTGAACTTGTCCCCAGTGCGTTGTAATGGTTTCGCTTATCATGGTTGGTCATTTTGTCGTACAATGCACACTTTCTAAGCTTTTTAGGTTGGGTTGCTTGTTTAATAGGGCTCTTCTTCCGTGTAGATCTCTTGTGGCCTTTCATTTGTGATACAATTAGATCCAAAGGTTGGATATTATTGTCCACTTCCTAACGAGTTCATCATCTTCTGATCCTTGCATAGGCTCAGTGACAACCGCATTGCTGACGGAAGCTACTTCAAACTGTAGACGATGGGCTCTTGCTACTCTGCTATCTTGTGGAGATGTTTATATCCGGCCATTGTAGCAATACCATTTACGGACAAATGTGTAAACATTGTTACCTGATGATTATACCAAAACGTCTCTGATTCTTCAAAGTCACTATACGGATGCATAGGAAAGGCAATGATACCGAGCAACCTGTTTACAACCTTAGTCCACCGCGGCAAGACATATTTATCGGGATTGCCTTGATATTTTTTTGGATGAAAAACCTTAGAATGAACACTACAAGAAAAAGGACTTTTAGCAATGGAAAGTTTTGTCTCTAAAAGTTTGCAATCTGTCAGTAAAGCGTTTAGCGACGGAACATCCATCGCTAAAACATCCTTTGCCTACAACCCTGTCTCTAAAAGTTTTGCGAACGACGAACAAACAAGCACAATTGTCGATGGACGTTCTGTTGTAAATTCTATTTTTTGTATTTTAATTTATTTTCTTTTTTCTGTAATAATTTATTGTTTAAAATATTTAGAGAAGGAATAAACTTTGTCGTTTAAAACTTTAGTGACGGAAATTCTGTTGCAAAAACTCGCCTTTAAAATAGCTAGACTTTTAGCGACGGAATAAAGTTTGTCGCTAAAAGTCATATTAATTTAAGTGGGCACAAAAGTCAAATTAATTTATGTGGGCACGGGAGCGGGGTACATTAATAGAGTAGGGGAGGGGAGTACAAGTTGGAAGGGGGGGCACAAGAGCGGGATACAAAGTACTAGGAGGGGAAGGGCTGATCAGGGTTCGACAAGTCCCGGGTCTTGTCCAGGAGCAGTGCCCTGAATGTAAAGGCACATACGCATTAATCTCGACAACAATCGTTTAGTGTTCACTAATTAAACGTACATAGTGGTTGAACCTGATAATGCGCCGTGATCCTCCTATACACCTTCACAGCAATGCGACGAACCTCGTCCTCATGTAACGACAAGCACTCCACGGTCAATGTCTGCATCTGTGGAGATGCAACGGGGGGTGTGGATGCTCCTATCACGGCACGTGCAGTCATATCGGGGAGGCGGCGTAAGCGGCCTAATTAAAACTGATTAACCCTAATTTATTGTTAATTTAATCTCTAATCAGCCCTAATCACTGCTTATTAACCTAATTGAACCCTAATTGTCTTGATAAATCATAGAAAAACCTTAAATAAATCCAATTAGGGTAATTAACTGTAATATATTCTAATTAGGCTTAACTAGCCCGAATTAGCCAGAATTAATCCCTGAATAACACTAATTGAGTCTAATTAAACAGTAATGAATCCTAAATAGCTTGAATTGCCCATTAACGCATTAACTCAGCATTTTCACCTTAATTAGCTATTATCTTTTTAGGTTCGATACAAAATCATTTGGTTGTAGTGAACTTGAGTAGAGAAAATTATCATTCCTAATCCTTCAATAACTAATGATCCACCAAATCGGGATTCTCAAGTATACTTGATGCTTTTTGTTAGTAAGTAATGGACTCAAAAATTTCTCTTAGCTCGTCATGTTGAACCATCTCGTCTAAGATTTTATCTTCCGGGACCAGATAACACTTTTGGCTCGCAACTCTCTATGTTTGTAGAAAAGAAGACTTTTTGAGACAAAAGATCTTTCTCAGCCTATTGCAAACATTCCCTGCCCTCCATTGTTCCTGAGGCAATTAGATGATAAATACACAGTTTTCTTTAGACCGATCCTGTATGCCCGACATATGGCTTGCCTTTCCTTTCAACTAATGGATTGCAACCAATATCAAGCAACACAAATCTCGATGCCCCAACCAAATTTATGCTCCACATAGCTTGCCTTTCAAACCTCATTTAGCTCAAATTAGCCCTTATTCGCATTATCCCTATTTAGCTCGAATTAGCCCTAATTGGCCCTGGTTGGGGCGTGGAGAGTTATTTGCGCGCACTAAATACAATATCAAGAAGTTCGTAAGCCATAAATCCAAGAATATCATTAACTTATTACTAGCTTGCAATTGGCACACAATCACCCATTAGTAACCCCTTCGAAGGTGAGTCAGATGCATCAACACAAGAAGATGGATCATGTCGCGAGGAGCCTGATTCACACAATGGGCAATGCGCGGATAGAACCTACCAATATTGTTAATGTTCTTACTAAACAGGCTGGGAGAATTCAGAATCTAAACTTTAACACGACAGACGTTCATAACGCGGTCCAAACCCAAAGATGAGTCACGTATGATCTCAATGATGCTTAATCCACAATGAGCCTATTGAAGCGGATGCAAATGAAGGACCGACAGTTTACCTTCGATTATAAACTTGATGATGAGCATCGAGTTTCCACAATTTTTTGGGTCGACGGTCGTTCGAAGTTTGCTTGTAAGCATTTTGGAAATGTCTTGACTTTCGACACCACATACCGTACCAACAAGTACTCGATGTCATTCGCTCCTTTCACAGATGTTTGCCACTCCATCCTGTTCGGGTTTGCTTTGTTAAGGGACGAGAGTGAGAGTTCTTTATATGGTTGTTTAGGGCATGGCTGAAAGCAATGACCTTCAAAGCACCCAAAGTTATCATCGCAGATCAGATTTTTCAATGAAGAAGGCTATTGCTACCGTCTTGTTAGATACTTGACACAGCTTGTGCACCTGGCACATAAGCAACAAATACCCTAAATGTCTGCATCACGTGTATGCAAACTATCCAGAGTTTAAATAGGATTTTGAAAAATGCTTTGTTAAGTTGTTAACAATTGAGGAATTTGAAGAGAGGAAAAAGCTTGTTCGGGATTACTCATTATGAGAAAATGAGTGGCTCCAACACTTGTACAACTCAAAGAACAATGGATTGGCATTTTCATGAGAAGGTATTTTTTTACGGGCATATAAATGACGGGCATGAGTGAATCTGTGAATGCCTGGTTTGATAGTTATGTGGGTACAGCTACCAATTTGAAGAGTTTTGTCACATTCACCCAAAAAGCAGTTGCCTCGTTATTTATGAAAGAAAGGGCTGTAGACTTTGCAAGCACGTACAAAAAAAAGAGAAGGTTGCTTGAGACCCCGTTGGAGCTGAACGATGCAAAAGTCTATACGAAGGAGCTATTCATGCAATACCAAGTAGAGTTGCAAAAATCAGGGCAATATAATATAAACAAGGTGGCAGAAAAGTTTACACGCGAGTTCAAGGTTTATTCGTTGACGAATGACCTCGTCCCTGAAAAGCTGTGCAGAATGTATATGGTGAGCCATGACACATTGACGGATTCGATGACATGTGTTTGCAAGAAGTTTGAGTTCCATGGCATCCTGTGTAGACACATTCTGCGAGTTTTACCCAGAAGAATATCAAGACAATCCCCAATAAATACATCCTGCCGCAGTAGACAAAGGTTGCAAACAGGTTGCATGGTATAGTTGCCTTTCCGGAGCATCTGTATATTGACTTTGAAGAATCAGAGACGTTGCGGTATAATCATCTGGTGACAATGTTTACCCGTTTATCCGTAAAGGGTGCTGCTGCAATGACTGAGTATAATCATCTTCTCGAGATAGCGGAGAAGCAAGAGCCCAATGTCGACCAATTTGAAGTAGCTTTAGTCAGCAATGGGATTGACACTGAGCCTACACAGGTATCAGAAGATGATGAGCCAGTTGAGGAAGAGGAAAATGATATCCGGCCTTTGGATCCAATTATCGCAAACGAAAGGCCGCAAAAAGATCTACGCAGATGAAGAGCTCTAATGAACAAGTAACTCAACATAAAAAGCTGAGAAGGTGTGCACTGTGCAACAAAATGACCAACCATTACAAGGACTGGGGATAAGTCCAGGGGGTTTGCAAGACAAAGAAGAAAATGATGCCGAAGATGAGGAAGAAGAAGATGCAAGTTTTTTTTTATTTTTTATGTGATTTTTTTCCTACGTTTGCTACACTATCTAGCGAACAGAGCAACACAAACATTAGACTTCAACACTTAGAATTTTTTTTGGTGTTTTAGGGCACCTAACATTAGATTTCAACACGATTTTTTTTTTTAGTTTTTTGGTTGTTTAGACTGTTTGCTATTCTATGTAGCGGACGGCCTAACAGAAATATCAGTCTTCAACACTCAGTTTTTTTGGTCGTTTTGACTGTCCGCTACACTATGTAGCGAACGGCCTAACAGAAACATCAGTCTTCAATACTTAATTTTTTTTGGGTTCTTTAGACTGTCTAGTGGATGACCTAACAGAAACATCAGTCTTAAACACTCAGTTTTTTTGGTTCTTTAGACTATCCGTTCCACTATGTAGCGGACGGCCTAATAGAAACAACAGTCTTCAACGCTTAGTTTTTTTTGTTCTTTAGACTGTCGCCACACTATGTAGCGGGGTCAACACTTAGTTTTGTTTTTTTTGGTTCTTTATTAGTTTTTTTTGTTCTTTGGACTGTCCACTGCACTATGTAACGGTTGTCCTAACAGAAACATCAATTTTTGGTTCTTTAGACTGTCCGTTGCACTATGTAGTGGACGGCCTAACAGAAACATCAGTCTTCAACACTTAGTTTTATTGAAAGGTGTAGACCGTCCGCTACATAATGTGGCGGACGGTGTATTAATATAGCTGAAAAGACATTACCTTTATTTTCTTTCCCACCATCAGCCTGTCTCATTGAAGGCAAGAAAACCACACCATAACATTTTCTTACCACCATCAAACCTATCTCAACAAAGGTCAAAAATCCACAACACACAAATAAACCACCACAACACAAATAAACCACGACACCACAATACATGTCTCAATTGAAATTCAATTAAATTTGTGTTTACAAGAAAATTTTTGTCTTAAAAATAATCATTTACAAGAAGTCATCATTGGGCCTCATCTTGAGCCGGATTCTCGTCGTTAGACGGATCTAGAATAAACCTAATTGCTCTAGGCCGACCTCTATAAATTTGCCAAGCTATTCTATATCTAAAGGCTTCTACTTCTGCTTGACTCCAGACGGCAGCCTTGAGACTCTCACCCCGACAGATATAGTCCACGTACACGCAAGCGAAGACGCCGCAATCCGAGGTATTAGCTTGCTTAGACCTCTTCCTCTTCACTCAAACTTCGAGCTTTGGCCTCGCCGGTACTTCTAGTTCACGGAGAGAGTGGACCATGGCATATAAGATATTCTATGGAGAAATAAAAAAAATAGGGTAAGCTACGAGTTAACATTTACAATACATAAATTACAATAAGCATTAAACAATAATCGTAAGATTACCATAGCATCTAACTGGTATTTGAAAAGCCGTTTCACGGGCATATCTTTGGTATCGTTGTGGAGATTGTCAAGGACTGATACGACCTTCCGAGTTGGTTCATAGCAAACCAAGTACCAGTGGTTGCTATTATTGCAAAAATGGTATTAAGAACACATCCGCATCACGAGCGCTCACCGGACTATCCCTATTAAGAAATACAAGGAGTGCATTGGACTGTTCCCACTATTTCAAGGTTTTCTTCCTCCTCCCTTTGATCCAAGCCTGCCATTCACCTATGAGAATGCCATGCAAAAACACATCCATAAAAAAAATGCGCGGATACTCATTCCAGGTGTCTTGACTCCTTAGCTTCAGAATTTGCATGTACACAGAGATCACACTGTCGCTCAACCAAGCCCCCAGAGCTAGGGAGGACATTTTATCCCACGAGCAACTGTAATCCACACCATTCGGGCAATCCACACTATATAACGATTTGTTCCGAGAGGCCCTACTTAAGTAACGCTGATGGATTAACTGGGATTTTGTCGGTTTGAGAGGCTTCAACAGACGCCCTTTGCGATAAGCCAGGGGGTCGAGCCAGAGATATTGCTTGCCGGGGAAGGGGAGGGGGTGACAGGCTGATATTGCCCTCCGGATAGGTTTATAGGGGATATTCTCCTTCAGGGGGAGGGGGCGAACGGGGGATATTGCCCTCCCGAGGGGTCGGCCAGCTGATATTGCCTCCGGGGAGGGGGCAAAATGTCTCGCCCATGGGACGATGGGCATTAACTCAGACAGATTAATGTTTGCAAAATGCTAGTCTTGTGTGACTTGACTCTGAGAGAGGGGTGGTGGTTCCGAGTTCGAAAGCAAAGGAAAGGAGAGGACACTGTAATCGTCACATGGCCCTTGAACCTATCCCACTATAGAGCGACCACCAACTCCCTCACTCACCTCTGAGCGATCACCATATCCCTCGCTCACATGGGGAGGCTGCCACCCCAGATAGTCCATTCCTGGGCTGACGCCTAAAAGGCATCCCGTAAAATGGAGCACAAACTCCCCGTAGCCTTGGGCTAATGCATCAGCCTATTGGCGAAGTTCCAATCCCATGGCATCGACCAGATCCTTCTGCTCACTTCGAGAGGCATTAACCTACATCCAAAGAGATAATAAGCATAACCACAAAACATACGAGATTGAATGTAAAACAAGAATCATTAAAGCTAGTTAAAATCATTGGTTGGGCAACTTACGAGATCGTATGCCCTACGCTCATCGATATGACCCTTAGAGTGTTACTTCTGCCCTCAGTTAAACCTTATTGGGGCCACTCTCTTTCGTGTGATGCGGTAGTACCAGTCGTTGTACTGCTCGATGCTGATTACAAGGTCAGGCTCTGACACAATGGCCGCCAGCGTGTCCTGCCAAGAACTCCAGACCTCAATTTCTCGTGCGCACAATTGATGCGCATTCACCTTGCCAAACGTGTCATGCCAAGAACTCCAACCCTCACTTTCTCATGTGCGCAATTTGTGTGCATTCACATTGCCAAACCGTCCGACACCCGATGGGTTCCTGTTTACCATTATATCTGGGGCATCGGCTGGTAATCCCTGTAGGCAGTCAAAATGCGCATTGCACGATCTGGCAGCTGCCACTCCATAACCTTGAATTGGATTAGGGGTGTGCGTTGCAACCCAGGGAGCCTGAAGATGAATGACTCTGCCACCTGTCGCTCTAAATGCTTATACGGTGCCCCACGCATTTGGCCCGAAGATAACGAGTTGAACTCCCCCTGATAGAGTGCAATGCTGTGATGAGGATCATCTCTCCTCGGATAGTGGCTCAGCCTCTGACTATACTCCCAAGTGCACAACCACGGCCACACATTATCAGTTTCATCCCTACGGTTGGGTGCGCCGGTAGCAATGTGTGTCATAAGACCACACCTGACAACAAAGACAAATTATATATAGTATCGTGAAAATTTATTGTCCACCGACTAATAAAAAAATATCAATAACGTAATCAAGATTTATATGATATACCTGCAACAGCGAGAGATATGCACATATAGCTTTAGAGTCAGGCCTTGTTGCCTTGTGGAATGCTCGGTATAGGTACGCAAGAGTTGCTGCACCCCAAGCATACTCCCCAACCTCTTGCAGGTTACCCAACAACGGTAAATATTTGACACTGACCGTGTTCTTCAACGTTGTTGAGAATAAAATTGCTTCCATCACTCACAAGAAGAAAGCATGTGTGTATAACACAAACATCTCATCCGTGTAGTTTTTCGGCAGAACCCTGTAGGTATCTAGCAACCACTTCAACTTTATCCCACTAGTGCTAAATTGATCTTCCAGTATTTGTCTAAAGAAGTCCCTAGCGGCTCTCTTATTTGATGCCTCCGATGGAGGAGCAATTACTGGTCGCTCCATCACCGGTAACTCTAAGATAAACCCTACATCTTCTAGGGCAATTGCCATCTTTCCAAGAGGGAAGTGAAACGTATTCGTTTCACTTCTCCACCTTTCAACAAGGGCACCTATTAAGTTCCAGTCAAATAGTTGAAAGATTTGCCCATGCGTGAAAACCCCAAACCCAATTTCACAAAGTAATTTTTTCTGGTATTTGTTCAATTTTCAGAGTTCGAAATTATCGGATACTTCTAATGTGTTGAGGAGTGCTCTTTCCTACAAATTAATAAATACAATTTTAGCAAAGCAAATGTTATACAATGTTCATGAGAATAAGAAAGTTGATAAAATAAGTATCTTACTCCACCATCCCATATAAGCATACTGATATGGTTTGCTTGATCGTATAATACAGAGGAATCTTCTGGTCAGGGTTAAATTATGAAAAAAAATGTCATGTTTGGAAGCTTTTATCAAACGCTCGCAAATTACCAACGCTAACACATGCATAATACATACAATGCTAGCACATGCTCACATAAGTTCACATGCTCAATCCATATATATATATATACCAACACTAGCACATGCTCAATACATAATCAAAATCATGCATAAAATGCAATACTCATCACAACTCTAGATTATGAAAAAATAAAGGATTGATTTGTGGACTTACGTGATTAATTAGACGATTAAAGGATTTATTTTGGAAATAAATTGCATAGATCTTCTTGCCAACGCCGCTAGAAAAATTTGTGAGAAGAAAGAACGGAGAAGAGTTTCGAAGTTAGGTTTTTGTATATATATATGGACCGTCTTAGTATAGCAGACAGTAAAGATAATTCACTATATAATGTAGCGGACAATATTTATTTATAAAACTCGTTCGCTACATAATGTAGCCGACAGTGGTAGTCGTAACAGTCGTGGGGGATAGAACTGATGTGACATGTGTCAAGCAAAAAGTTGTCCGTTACACAATGTAGCGGACTACTTTTTGCCTGACAATTGTTAGGGTCAAAAAGTTGTCCTACACAGTGTAGCGGACGACATGGGAGGGGCAGTTTGGTAAAAAATCATGCCCGCTGCACTGTGTAGCAGACGGCTGACAAACTTGTAAAAAAATAAAGATCTTTATCTGGCAACTTATCATATTTCACCCGCACGTTGTGTGTGTGTGTGTGTGTGTACACACACACACACACACACACATATGTATGTATGTGTGTGTGTGTATATATATATATATATATATATATATTGCTATGTTGCTTTTTCTAGTTGTCTTGATTCTAATGCCACAACCAACCCTCAACGAATACGCTCAAAAATATTCTTCGGCTTCTTGCAATGTTCGAAATGTTTGCCCTAAATACGGATCAGTAGCATCTACCGGGCTTGACACGAAATTAGACATTGTGAAACAAAATTTATGTAAAAATAAATTATATTAAACTATCAAATTCTAATATTTTTTGGCATGAAATTTAATTAAAAAAATGGACCAATTAATTTGATGAATAAACAAATTAAGCATGACAAATACAACAAACATAATCTCAAAAAAAATTGAATTTAACAATAATTAATTTCTTAAACATTACATATTAAAAATCACTTTGAGGATAGACAAATTTAGCTTTATTACTTGAAACTTGGAACTTAAACGGAACTAAAAATGGAGGCAAGTGAAGCTCAAGGAGGTGATAATAAAAAAAAGTGCTGAGAATTAGGGTACTTTAGGTATATCTGCCACGCCTCTGCCACACTGTTTGGCGGACGAAGTGGGGGGATAAGATGTGACACATGTTAGTCAAAAGTCATCTGCCACACTGTGTGGTGGATGACTTTTTGACTTTACATGCGTCAGGGTCAAAAAGTCATCCACTACACTATGTAGCGGACGGGCAGGGCAGGGCCATTTGATCAAAAAGGTCGTCTGCCACAATGGGGCTCGACTGTTGCTCCTCCTATCATAAATCGCTTTATCTTGCTCACGGTATTTTGTATCGAGATAATCATTCTAACATATATACATAACTCGAGTGACTTAGGGTTAAGACGACTTATCCTGTCATCCAATACTTTCCCGCTAGCCGAAAATGTTGACTCTGAAGCAACTGTTGAGGCTTGCACCAGTAGTACATCTCGGACCATTTGTGATAAAGTTTTATAAATATTGTCAATTTGTTTCAAAAAACTTAACAAATTAAAATCCATCTGCTCTTCTTTTGATAAAAAAGAACAATGATTAATATTTGCATATAAATTAATCTCATTAAATAAGAAAAAAATAGACGAACCTGCAGAACTAGAAGTACTTCCCACTAATAGTTGCCTTGCCACTAGATGTTCAAGGCCCTTAAGATATGACTCATAATATATTTCACCGCTCGACGATATAGCTCGCCCACGCACATCAACGAAATTTTGATATAAATTGTAAAGATCCTCAAATGTCAATCTCACTTTCTTTGTAAGATCGGTTGTGGCCTCATCCTTGTAGCACATTAGTGTTGTTGTTTCTACTATCAGACATTCGTGCCATGCAACTTTAACCTGGGATCCAAACAAGTGGCAATAGAAAAAACTACAGGTAATTTGGCCCAATATTTATTAAACTTAATGTCAATCTATTTTACTATTTTCTGAAAGGGTCCTATATATCTCCACGTGGTTAACTTTTTAGAATTTTTACTATAGCAATAAGGGAGGTGGGATAGTATGTACTAGGTAATAAATTGGTAGACATGTAAAATACTTCTAAATATTTGAATAACTGTGTAGCCGTTTGTCATTCCACGTGACTTGGCAAGCCTTATGGGAACAAGCTTAGTAGGCAGTGTGTAGACACTTCTTTGTATACCAAAACATGTAAAAGCACTACCTACTAAGCTTGTTCCCACAAAGCTTGCCAAATCACACCGAATGGCAGATGGTTGCACAGCCCATTCGAATTTTTAGAGGCATTTTACATGTCTACCAATTTATTATCTGGTACGTACTACCCCACCTCGCCTATCGCTATAGCAAAAATTCTAAAAATTGCTATAATGTTAATGAAATGGAGATATATAGGACCCTTTCAAGAAATGGTAAAATAGATGGACATTAAGTTTAATTAATATTAGGCAGAATTGCCTATTATTTTCGTTGTCACCACTTGTTTGGATCTCAGGTTAAAGTTGCATGGCGCGAATGTCTCGATAGTAGAAATATCCACACTAATGTGCTACACGGATAAGGGCACAATCGATCTTACAAAAAAATGAGCACGACATTTGAGGATCTGTATAACCTATATCAAAATTCCACCGATGTGCGCGAGAGAGCTATATCGTTGAGCGGTAAAATATATTATGGGTCATATTTTAAGGGCCTTGAACATTTAGTGGCAAGACAACTACTAGAGGAAGGTACTTCTAATTCTGCAGGTTCCTCTATTTTTTTCTCTTTTAATGAAATTAGTTTATATGCAAATACTAATCATTATTTTTCTTACCAACGGAAAAGCATATGAATTCTAATTTGTAACTTTTTGGAAACAAAATGAAAAAATTTATAAAACTTTATCCTAAATTATCCGAAATGTACTACCGGTGTAAGCCTCCATGGTTGCTTCAGAGTCAGCAATTTTAGCTAGCAAGAGGGTATTGGATGACAGGAGGAGTAGCCTTAATCCCGAGTCACTCGACTAATGTATATGTTGGAATGATTTTCATGATGCAAAATACCGCGAATAAGATAAATGATTGATGATAGGAGGAGCAACGGTTCGAGCGTCAAAGCTCTTACGAATGATTAGGTAATTTTCTTTTCTTTCCTTTTCTCAAGTTTTTAGAATAAATTATTTTCAAACAAATTAAGTGTATTTTAGGTAAACAATGCACATAAGAATGTGGCTATTTACAAGCAAAATATATATTTTCTCACTTTTTTGGAAATAATTCAACTGCTCCGAGTGCTATATATATATATATATATATATATATATATATATATATATATATATATATATATATATATATATATATATATATATGTGTGTGTGTGTGTATAAAATATATATTTTCTCACTTTTTTGGAAATAATTCAACTGCTCCGAGTGCTATATATATATATATATATATATATATATATATATATATATATATATATATATATATATATATATATATATATATATATATATATATATATATATATATATATATCCAAGTGCAGAGACCAAGGCTTCCTAGGCAGAGTCCAAGGAATGGCAATGTTGGGAGGGCAAAAGAGTGAGGAAAGAGAGGGTGAATACACAATGATAGTCACAGTTCAATACTTAGGTCCAAATTCAAAGTCCATCGTCGGGCCGGGTTCCTGCATTAGGATCCTATATGTTTCTCTCTCTAGAATTCTCTAGCTTTGGAATTTTAGAGTGAAAAAGTAAATGTTTGAAGGAGTTGTGTCCTGAAATTTTGAAGAGTCCCCAAAATGGATTCTCAAGCCCCATATTTATAGGGGTTAAGAGATGATGTCATCAAGCAACACGTGGTGCTTCCTGAGAATGACAGCTCATGAGGGGGGCTAGAGATGTCGGTGCTCCACAGACTATCAGTTCACATATTTATCGGGTCTACCCCACACAACATCTCTCTATTTGTTTTGAAAGATTGGCGCACACTATGTTGGTATGACCTGATAACCCCTTGATCTAGCCACTAGTCCAAAGCCCTTGTAGAGTCCTCTATGGGCCTTAGCGGACGTAGATAACCTAACAATGGTGGGGGAAAGTCCCTATGCCCCACTGTCAGGTGGACTACGCATGATGCCCTCCGGAGGCTTGCTCCCTTTTTGAAGTGATCTGGTGTTCATAATTCTTAGAGGTGCCGATGAAAAGCCACCAGTGCTAGAGCATGTAGACTAGTGATGTAGATACCCAGGCAGAGATAGTGTACTAGGGAAGGAGCCTATCCCGCCGGTAAGTCCTCATGCCAAAGCACTCAGAGTGTGTTAAGGTAGTGTCTCGGAGGAGTCGCTTACAGGACGAGCCAAGGTCGTGTGTGGAAGGAGTTACCCGCCCGACACGCTGAGGTTGTTTTCGGGAGGATTTGTCTACTCGATAGTCCAAGATAGTGTTCCGAAGGAGTCACCTACCTGGTAAGGGGAGTCTTCTTGCTCAAGAATTTGAAGCTCCCTGACAAAGATAGTCTCTTAGACAACAAGCCTATCCCATGGGTAAGTCATTATGCCAGAGCACTCAAAGCGTGCCAAGGTTGTGTCATGGAGGAGGCGACTACTTGATAGGCTAAGGTAGTGTTCTGGAGAAGTTGTCTACCTGGCGATTAGGGAGTCCTAATGCTGGATCACCTGGAGCTCCTTGGTGGAGATAGTGTCTTAGAGAGCAAGCCTATCCCACAGGTGAATTCTTCTGTTAGAACACTTAAAGTGTGCCATGGTAGTGTCCTGAGGAGTCGCCTACTTAATGGGCCAAGCTAGTGTCCCGGAGTCGCCTACTTGGTGGGAGGGGAGTCCTCATGCCAGAGCATTTAGAGCTCCTTAATGGAGATTGTCTCTTGGAGGAGTCACGAATCCCAGTGGGATGCTGCACACTTTCGAGAGTTTGTCGAAGCATGTTCCACGACCAAGGTAAGGTGCATATTATGTAGTGAAAGGATGGATCAATGCAGGGGTATGGCAGTGCGACAGAATGCCAGGGGACGTGACTATATAAGTGGCACATCGTAGCGATAGAATTTTTGGGGTATCTGTGGCATGTTTAGTGTGATAGAGAGCTGGGGGCACAACTTTATAAGCAACATGTTGCATGTGTGCAGTGACTATAGCATGGGAGTGTGATAGAGAGCTGAGGGTGCGCAACTTTATAAGCAGCGACGCATGGGTGCAGAGGATGTGTGTGGTGTCGGTGGCATGGTAGTGTAAATAAAAAGCTAGGGGTGACTATACATGCAGTACTGTGCATGCATGGGCACAGCAAATGTGTGTAGTTCCTGGGGTAGGCTTAATGGTGAGAGTGCAAGGGCACATTGATGAGTGTCGCACGTGACACAAAAAACGTGCATGGGCACAGTGACGGTGGCATGAAGACAAACATCGTGTTGGAAGCACGTGACATAGAAATGACACATGAGCTCATCGATGGCAATCGAGGAGACGGGCATCATTCTGGGGGCACGTGACTCAAGAATTGCGTTCTGGTGTGGGGACAAGTGTGTTGAGACTGAAGTCATGCCGCGGGCATGTGATGCTGGCGGTGCCTGGGCACGGCAATGGGTTTTGCATAAACAAGCTCGCGTCAGAGGCACATGATGTTGGAAGGCACCCTGGAGCAATGACGAGTGTCGCAGACACGATCGTGGTGCTGGAAGGATATGAAGTAAGAATGACGATCAGGCAATGGCGACGGTTGTTATGGAGGCGAGCGTCGTGCCAATGGTATGTGACATGGCAACCCTCAGGCACGACGACAGTTGTCATGGAGTCGGTGTTCATGCGCTACGACGGGTATCGTGGAGACACTGCTCCCGTGGAAATTGTGGCTGCATGATGATAAGTGTCGTGAGAAAGCCAACCCTTGGGGGAAGTCTAAGGCCTTGCTAAAGTACTTCACTTATCAAAAAAGAAAGTAATTAACGTAGTGAAAAAGAAAAGTACATTACTAAGCAAAAAAGAAAAGCATGTTACTTAGCAAAGAAGAAAAGTATCTTACTTAGTGAAGAGAAAAGTAATAAGGAAAAAACAGAGACAATGGACATGATTTAAGGGTGCCCTTCGGGTTGACAAGCTAGGTAGCGCTAAACTTTGACAGTTGCAAATGTTGACGTGTCATGAAAAATGGGACCCATGAGCGGTCAATGAGCGTGACCAAGATAGGTTGGTAATTTAAGCCCCCTGCATGTGGTATACACGGAGAGGGAACTCGGGCGTGTAGCGCATTCATAACCATTAGTCCTTACTAAAAAGCATTTTGATGTGTGTTGGCATGCTTGTCGCAGAACAACCAAAATGATGAGTATGATGTTCGAGCCGTCTCGTGCGCCACTTATCAAGTTCGTGGGACACTTGGACATCATCAGGCGATGCAGCGCGGGAGGGCAAAAATGGGCGGAGAGGTGCAGTTGGGCTTCGCGACGCGGTGGCACAGCAATGTCCAACTCTCGTGTTCCTTAGATTACTGCTCTTCAACCATGACTGATCTCCGGTATCCATCTTCATTACACCTTGAGTGGTGATATCTCTACATCCATTTACACGGTCAGCAACAATCCATATCCAATTTCTAGTGACGTACAATGTACATGCGTTAAACACCTCAAAGTACCAGGCTACTTCAATTCCCGTAGTCTGAATTATCAATATTTAAGTCACAAGCTAATCCATACTGAAAATGCTATCTTTATATTTCTCCATTCATACAACTAAATTGTCATTAAACCGCAAAGTCTTACCAAGGGAACATTTTCTAGAGTGTAAAGTATATTCACCAAAATCAACCATAAGCCCAATTTGAGAATAGGATATTACAAACTCTCCCTGTTATAAAAAATTTGGCCTCGAATTTCACAATTCTTAAAACGTCTACACATTACACTTATACTATGGTAGCCAATATAATAGGCAAACAGTACCCAAACTGTACTGAATTTCATGCTCACGAATATTCAAACGTAATAATTTACTTTCAAATCGTAGCGTCAAACTCAGCCCTATCATATTATACTTGCATTCTAACGGTTCCACAACCTCAAGAACCAATGACGTCTTAATTCTTATTCCGAGCCCACTTTAAGATTCGAGACCTAAGTTCACAAGATTTTTAACTAACTACATTCAAAATACATTATCGTGTTTAAGCAATTCCAAAAGAAAACTTTCCATTAAATTTCCCTTGTCTCTAACCTCAAGAGACAACATCACCTTCGACAATCTCAAGTTTCCTAAACCCTAAACATGTAAACCATAGTGTTGTATAATCTTTCCCTAGCTATTATGATACATGCTACTAAATGACTTGAGTAGGATTCTGGCAACTAGAAATATGTCCTCCCACTATCATGAGCTAACTTCACCCATACGAAAAAATATTCTTAGAATGGTTTATATAATCTCCAAAGCACAAGTCAAAATATCAATCACAATCATGGAAACTCCGAGCATTTCACCACACTACAGAATTCATCACTTAGGATGCTATAACCTAACCAGCAGGATCATTACATAAACTCTAATATCCCAATATCGTTATGCTCTGATACTATTTTGTCATGATCCAAATCCATGGGTGAGCTCATGAGTTAGGCCCTTAACCGGCCGCAGGCCCACTAAGCCTTTAACAAGGCTCTACAAAGCCTACTACAACATGTACTTAGAATTCCTTCCAACTAGCTAAATTCTAAAACAATTCATTTGCTATTACAAGCCTCACTTAGAATATTCTCAATAATCAATTGAAAACTCTCACCTATAAATCACTGACAACTATGAAGAAATTTGAGGAGACTTACATTCCCTACAGTAGTTTATTCAAAATGACATCCATAAGACTAAAAATTCTTAATGTTAGTAAAAACTTCATTATTCTAATGGTTCTCTTCGGGTGTCCCTTCCTCGTGCTGCTCATAAGGATCTGCTTCTCCTAGGTCATCACCTGAAAAATAAAGAATGAGCAAAAGTCCAGCAAGTATACAAACCGTGTTCCTAAAATAAGTTTGAGGATTTCAAAACAAGCCATGGGCTTCTTTTTCAACTCAGAAATCACTGTTACCATCCATCGCCCAAATATTCTTCAATTTATATAAACATATATATAGACTTACATAAAAGGTTCTCAAATCAAAGTATAACATCAAGAAAGCTCATTTGCATCTATCACAGATAATCCATACTTAGGTGTGTTGCAGTCAGCGTACAAGCCCCCCTGACTAGTGCCCGAAATCCTTCTACCCTCAGGATAAATAATATGTGGACACAAAGGCGAACTACAAGCAATAATATTGTGCATCAATGTATAAGAACCGTTGATCGAGGCCTGAAATATAGTTTCCCCCATTAGATATATGGGCACAACAACCCATTCAAGTTTACCATCTCATTTAACATGTACCGAATTAAAACCAACTACCTGCAAAATATTCCATAGCATTTTAAACTCAAATTCAAACGATTTAACAAGGAAACATATGCTGTAAGGGCTTAAAAGATTCTTATTTGATTCAATCAGGAATAGATTTATATATTTTTAAAATAGAGTATATGGAGGAATATGGTAAGAGTACTTACTTGGATAACTAAGCGGTTTTGGTTGTTGTTCCCAAGCTTGCCACAACTCTTGTCTATTAGAACCTAACAATAAACCATATCGATGTTATTTATTGCCATTCAATCATGCCTAAGTGTTAATTTTTTCCCAAATACATGAAATTACCAAAATACCCTTAGAGTTATGTAAAATTATCAAATTACCCTCGACGCTTAACGTACCATTACGCACCCAAAAAACCCCATAACTTCTATTTGAACAACTAGGTGGGTTTTTTGGACAAAAAGGCTCTTTTCTGGAAATTTTTCGTTCAAAGCCCTAAGCCGCTCTTTAAATTGAATGCTCAGACTCTTATTTCAAAAATATATCAAACGACACCGGAATGCCGCAAAATTTCAGATGCTCAAGCATCTCATTAGATTAATATAAAACTTCTGGCTAAAAATAATTTTGTTTACTATACCAATTAATTCAAAAAGTAAATTTCAAAATAAATCATTTTAGGCCCTTCGGATGCCCTGAAAAATCCTAGAAAATTCTACAATGAAGGTTTCAAAAAACAATGAAGTTTTAATTTTGCACTTTGCCCAAAAATGCTCAGAAATGGCTTAAAAAGTTTTGGACAATGGACTGATATGTAATTCTAGAAACAACATTTTTAAGCAAATCTTAGTTTTGTACATTGAGAATGAGGTAAAAACATGACAAATCTTAGAAAACTCAAAACTTAAACTTTATGAGTTTTTCGGAAATATAAGGATCATAGAAATCCATTGAGCAATGAATTTTTTTTATAGCGAGTCAAAATGGCTGATAGAAACAATACATCTCTACGCAAACCCATTTTGTTCAATGATTATTTTGGAGAAGAAATACAATGAATCGCAAAAAACTTAAAACTAGAAAGCTGAAGAAGACTTTCTGAAGTTTCTATAAATAAATATTTTACAAAAAAATCATGAGTAATGAATTTTCTATGATAAATCAAAAATGGATGTCAGAAACCAAAAAATTCTGGACTTTTACGGTGAATTTAATTTAAGGTTAATTTTTTATATGCAAACATGAGATTCTAAGAAAACTTGAAACTTAAAATTTGAAGGTAACACGATGAAGTTTTCAAAAAGTGCAAAATCACCTCAATCAGATATGGAATAGAAGAGATATTGCAAAAACCTTAACCCACTCTTATTCTGATCTACAATAACCTTCTTCTCAAACACACCCACATCTTACCCTCTGAAACACACATAATACACACAAACTCACACATAATATCATACCTAAAACACCCAATTACATGGCTAAAATTAGAGAGAAAAGATTAGGGATTTACCTTGAAAAAGTCTAGTCCTAGGTGTTACTTCTCTCCCCATTTCTCTCTCTGTTTTTCACGTAAAGAGGTGGATAGATTTCTCTTGGACGGTTTCCTTCTTAAGACCTTCTTTATATATGGTTGCCCTAGATTAAAAGACTTCTAAAAACCCCCATCACACTTAACTATTGTTCTCATTTCACCCACACTCCCTTAAAAGACCATAATTAATTTTAGATTAAGGTTTAAAATAATTTTTTTGTCGATTAACTAAATTTTTGAGCATTCCAGTCTCCCCACCTCATTAATTTATAACTTAAGATCATTATAAATTGTCGTTAAAGGTTATAATCAATATAGTTGGCAATAATAGTCACTAAGGACTCCAATTAATGTATATTACCACAATCGCTGCTAAAGAATTAACTAAAATCTAGGATTTGATGTAAACCATATTCTAGGTGTGGGGTATTACATAACCTCTCTTAATGTAATCTTGTCAGCATAGGGGAACTTGAGGCCCCTGCACCACTTGAGTCTGTGACCAATAGTCCGATGATAGGGGTAATAGTTGGTCTTAGCTAAGTTTTTCGAGGTAGGCTCAGATTTGACAAGGGGGAAGGGTCATAAATTTGTAGTTGATCTAAACCTTGAGGAGCTCTTTGACTGTGTGCAAGATGCATGGGTATTCTGAGGAAGGCGCTGGTTGCCTTCGTTTGCCAGGGTGCCCGTCCCCGCCCTGTGATTGACACTTTCAAATGCTATCATCTTCATTAGTAGCTTCTATCGTCGTGGTCAGGGAATTCCAAGTTTAGGGCTTTGAGGTTCGTGACGAACCGACCGAGTCATAGGTGCATCGTGCATGATGTCTCTAGGACTGAAGGCAAAGGTTTTCAAGGTAGACCATGTAGGTGTCTCTCATGTTATTAATGTAAATGGGTACAAGGGTCTCTTCCTTGCTGAAGTTAGTGCACACCAAGCATTTGTGATGAAATTGTTTGACATAAGTGTTGAGGTTCTGAAGATGTCAACAATGTCAAGATGGTCACACCTTCGCTTCATAGTGAAACTTGTAAAGGAAAATTTAGACCATATCAGACCAGGTATGGAAGGTACCTTCATTGATCTGGTTGTAATAGGAGTAAGCGAGGCCAGTTAGGAACTCATGAAATTTCTGAAGCTTTAAAGTGTCATCCACCCTGTAGTGCTCTAAGGAACCAGCAAAATGGTTGAGGTGCTCACAGGTTTTACCCTATCTGTCGTTGAATATGGTGAAGGTTGGTTACTTGTACTTAACATAGTAGGGTTTGGTGGCAAGGTTACCAGAGTAGGGAGAATGCCGGAGAGCTTAGAGGATTAGTGCAGTAAGGATGATTCTTTGAGACAGCGGAGGAAGGTGTCAAGGTCATGCTTGGTGACATACAAAGCATGTTAATGTTTATGCCCCGGTCAGAATGATCTTGTTATCTAAGCCACTTGATGGGGTGACATGAGGCATTAAGGAAATGACACTAATAGAGAGGGCTTGGTGGTGGGGAGTATCTTCTTGGGGTACGGTTTGCACTAATGTAGTGCCATCGATAGAGGGTTGGCAGTCACGAAAGGCCTGCTAGAGAAAGTTAGGTACATGGCTGATGTTCAGGTATTGGTCGGCCATGTTAGGGTTAGGTTTCATCTTAGTTGAGTCATTCGTTTCTGAAGTATTCAGAGCAAGGGTAAGGCAGGGCACCATTGAAAGAGGTTTCACAAGCCCTACTATCGAGGGCTTAGAGGACCAAGGTAGCAGTGGTCACAACAATGGGACCTAGGTAATGTCCAAAACTAACCCCAAGCCCTGAAGCCTGAATCTTAGCAGCAGGGGCCAACCCTAGAGCTTGGAAAGGTAGGGGCTAGCAGTGGGCATAAACTAGGGAGCTTTGAGGCCTCGAGAGAATAAAAACTATAAAGTTAAGACTTGGATTGATATTTGCATTTCTAGGATAGTGGCCATGAGAGAAAATCGAGAGTTTTGAAGGTCGATGATGGTAAGAGAGAGGTGTTATACTGTACAATTGATGATGGTGACGATATTGGGTACTTCTAGCTGAGGGAAGCCTAGAGTCAAACTGCACTGCGATGCTCACCTGTCTAGCACAATCACTGAATAATACTAAAGAATTGGATTTTCAGTCGACGTGGAGGTGTCACAAAGTGTAAAATTCGAGTCTGATGCTAAATGTGCTGATGTGGCACAGAGCAAGGATGGATCAAGGCCGAAACCAAAGCTTCCAAGGCAGAGTTTGAAGAGTGGCACTGCTGCGAGGGTGAAGGCACGAAGAGAACACAAGACAATAGTCACAGTCCAATGCTTAGGTCCAAAGTCAAAGTCCAAAGTCTGGGTCCTGCGTTTGGGTCTTGGATGTTTCTCTTTCTAGAATTGTCCTTCTTTGGAGTTCTAGAGTGAGATAGTGAATGTGATAATGTGTTCTATTATGAAGTTCTAAAGAGTCCCCAAATTGAATTCTCAGGCCCTTTCTTCATAGGGGTTCAGATAATGATGTCATAAAAAAACACGTTAAGCTCCTTGAAAATGAAACCTCATCAAGGGATCATCGATTCCGGTGCTTCACCGACTATCAGATCCCATGTTCACCTGACTTGCCTTGCACAACATTATTTTGCCTATTTGAAAAACTGGTCCATACAACATCGGTGTTGCCAAAGAAACCTTTGATCTAGCCACCATTCTAGAGCCCTTGCAAAGTCCCACAGAGCCGTCGAGAGACGCAGAGAACCTAACAGTTGTAGGGTAGCCATCTATGCCTGACTGGTTATGACCCCTGGGTCACTTCAAGATGGGAGCAAGTCTCTAGAGGGAATCGTGCATAGTCGCCTAACCAATCGTGCGTAGCCGCCCGACTGAGAGTTCATAAGGGTGCCGATGAAAAGCCTTCAGTGCTGGAGCGCATAAACTAGTTACGCGATACCCTTGCTGAGATAGTGTCTTAGAGAGCTGGCCTATTCTGTAGGTGGGTCTTCGTGCTGAAGTACTCAGAGCTAGCCAAAGGAATGTTTCGGAGGACTCGCCTACTTGACGGACCGTGGTAGTGTCCAAAAGGAGTCGCTTACTTGACACGTTGAGGTAATGTCGAGGAGGAGTCGCTTACCTAAAAGTTTGAGGCAGTGCCCCGAAGAAGTTGCCTATGTGGTGAAAATGGAGTCTTCATGTTAGAGCACTCATAGTTTTTTAACAGAGATAGTGTCTTAGACAGTAAGAGCATCCTGCATGTGAGTCCTTGTGCTAGAGCATAAGCATGCCAAGGTAGTGTCCCAGATAAGTCGCCTACATGGAGGACTGAGATAGTGTCCCGAAAGGAGTTGCCTACCTGAGGGGAGGGAGTTCTCATGTTAGAAGCTCCCTGACAGAGATAGTGTCATAGAGGAGTCACCTATCCCTGTGGAATGCTTAATATTCTAGGGAATGGGTCGAAGCATGTTCCATGACCAAGACAAGGTGGTGCATATTGTGGGATGAAAGAATAGACCAACAAGGGGGTGTTAGTATGACTGAATGCTCAGGGGGGGCGCGAATGTATACGTGGCATTGTGCATGGACATGGTAGAATGTGTATGTTACTTATGGCATTGTAGCGTGATAGAGAGTTGGGGGACGCAACAGTATAAGCAGCATGGTGCATTGGCACAGCAGATGTGTGCAGTGCCGGTGGTCTGGTAGTCTGACAGAGAGTTGAGTGGCGCAAATGTATAAGCAACACGGTGCATACATGCGACGATTTTGTGTGATGTCAGTGGCATGGTAATGTGATAAAGAGCCAGGGGAGCAACTATTTAAGCAGCATTCAGCATGGGCGCGACGGATGTGTGTAGTGCTGGGGCACTACAAGAAAATATGCCTTTAGCGACGGGTTTTTACCGATGAAATCCTTTTCGTCGGTAAATAAACTTTTATTGTGGAAGTAACCGTCAGTAAAACTTCCGTCGTTAAATAGTATTACCGATGAAACGTTCCGTCGGCAAAAATTTTTATCGACATATTTTTTGCTATCGTTTTTTAGCGACGAAATTCCCCTCGCTAAAACATTTTTACAAAATTAGTTTTTTGGGGAGTTTTATAAAAAACATTTAAGCGAGGAAATTTTTCCGTCGCTAAAAATTTCGTTGGAAAAGCACGTTATTCACTGACGGACTTTTAGCGACGGAGTAATTCCATCGTTAAAAGTCCTTGATTAAAACACCCAGATTTGTTTCTTCCTCCTTCCCCGTTTCTCTCTCTAAAAATCACACCGCTGCACCGCCGTTCTTAGCTCCGCACTCCACTTACACGGTGACCCACCTCCACACTCCCCCTAGACGGTGACCTTTGGCGATCCCCCTCCACTGCCGTAGCGTGAAAACCCTAACTTCCATTGTCGCGCGCCACCAACGCTGCCGACCTTCACTGCCGCCGTCTATTACAAGGTAAGTCCACTAAATCAGTTCGTTTCATTCATTTCTACGAAGCTTCGCTTCTTCATTAGAAGAGTCATGGCCATGAGCATTTCAAATGTAAACGATTTTGGATGTAATCTCGCAGGTCAAAGTTTGAGTTTTTTGTTAATGGCTTGTATCCTTTCACATTACCATTCCACTTGCATTATAAAATCAACTTTTTGTTGAAGTAAACAACCACATTTGTCATTCCAACTCAAGATTGTCCATAACTTAACTGGGTATCGTGATTTCACGAAATTGAGGCAAATTTTGATAGAAGTTGCTGGATTGATTTGAGGGGAGAGACTTCAAGATTGTACTGATCGTGGAAAGTACAATTTCTAGAGTAAATAGTAGGCTAGATTAATCTTCAGAGAACGGTTCATCTTGGTTGAGTCACCATGGATACCAACAATCTTCGGGCTCTCAACAAGCCCCTGACTACACCCCGCAGCACAGCATGTGCCTGCCCCTTTTAATTATGTGATAGCCAAGATGCGAATGCTTTATATAGATTTGAATTAATGGCTTGAAATTCCAGTTCAACACATTTCACTAATGATCGTAGTCTAATTCACTAATTGGAACTTTTCCTAATTTGCCCTAATTGGCTCCATTAGTTAATGATGTAGCTAAGCCAATTTAATTGTGTCACCTATTGAATGCCCTAATTGAATCGAACCCTAAATTAAACTAATTGAACCCTAATTAAACCCTAAATTGAATGCCCTAATCGAATCAAGCCCTAGATTAAACTAATTGAACCCCTAATTGAATCCTAAATTGAATTTCCTAATTCAATCGAACCCTAAATTGAACTAATTGAACCCTAAATTGAATGGGGTCGCATCTGGAAAATTTTTGGGGTTTATGGTTTCTCAAAGAGGGATTGAGGCGAACCCGGAAAAGATCAAGGTCATTCAAACCATGACGTCCCCAAAAACCATCAAACAAGTACAAGACCTAACAGGAAGGGTCACATCTTTGGGAAGATTCATGGCTCGATCCGCCGAACGATGCTTACCATTCTTCAAAGCCATCAGAAAAGCGAAGAACTTCGTTTGGACGAATGACTGTTAGAAATCGTTTGAGGAACTAAAAACGTACTTGAGTTCTCCACCCCTACTTTCAAAACCACTTCCTGGCGAAAACTTGTTTCTGTAGCTCTCGATCACTGAAGCCGCGGTTAGCACTGTTCTATTCAGAGAGGAAGATGGAGTCCAGAAACCCATCTATTACATCAGCAAAGTCTTACAGGACGTAGAGACGAGATATCCGAAGATTGCCAAGATCGCACTGGCCCTTATCATATCAGCTAGGCGTCTTCGACCCTATTTCCAGTCTCATACCATTATCGTACTGACTGATCAACCACTTAGAAAGGTCTTACTAAGCCCAGAGGCATCAGGAAGATTAGTCAATTAGTCCATCGAGTTGGGAGAGTTCGATATCGAATATAAACCTCGCACTACGATTAAAGCTGAAGCCCTAGCGGACTTCATTGTCGAATGTACATTACCTGAAGAACCCCCTCAATTGGTAATTTCTGCGGCTCTACATCCTTGGAATCTTTACGTAGATGGTTCTTCAACTCTTGGTTGTAGTGGAGCCGGACTTATTCTTATAAGTCCAGAAGGCTTTACTATTGAGTACGCGCTTCGCTTTGGATTTCAAGCCTCAAATAACAAAGCAGAATATGAAGCTCTTCTCGTGGGGATAAGGCTAGCACATGCCTTGAAGGTAGACTCACTATCCATTCATAGTGATTCCCAACTTGTGGTCAATCATGTCTTGGGAGACTACGAGGCCAGAGACGAAATAATGGCTCAATATCTCAGCTTAGTTAAAACTTTAGCTGTGAAGTTTCAAAACTTCACCATTCGCCAAATCCCCCGCGATCAGAATACTCAGGCATATACACTATCCAGGCTTGCTTCGGCTGAAGAAACAGATGTCCGGCGCCCGATATACCTTGAATTTCTCAAGGATCGCAGTATCAGTTCTCAAACTGAGGTTGAAACAATAGAACAAGAACCCTGTTGGATGGACATGATTGAACCCTCAATTGAAACAATAGAACAAGACTCACTATCCATTCATAGTGAACTTATTGAACCCCCTAATTGAACCCTAAATTGAATGCCCCAATTCAACCGAACGCTAAATTGGACTAATAGAACCCCCTAATTGAACCCTAAATTGAAGTAACTGAGCCCTAATTAAACCCTAAATTGAATGCTCTAATCGAATCGAACCCTGTATTAAACTAATTGAACCCCTAATAGAATCCTTAATTGAATGCCCTAATCCAATGGAATCCTAAATTGAACCCTAAATTGAATGCCCTAATTCAATCGAACCCTAAATTGAACTAATAGAACCCCCTAATTAAACCCTACATTAAATGCCCTAATCAAATCGAACCCTAAATTGAAACAATTCAAGCGATCGGATAAGTGCATTTTGAATCATTTTTTTTCCATTTGAACATTGATCATTTGTTTGATAATTTTAGGTTTTTAATTGTGCAATTGAAAATTGTGATTATTGATCGACACGTGTCGAACACGTGTCCGGAGGTGTTAGACACGTATCAGACACCATATCGACACTCTATACGAGGTGTTAGAATTCAGATTGTTAATTGTGCATTGAATTTAGGTTAATTAGGTTAACGCGACATTTTTAGCATGCACTCCTGGAATCTCATCGTGGCTCCAGCACTGGCTATAAGTAGCTCTAATTAGTCCTGATTAACGATATTTTAACCCAATTAACCCTAATTAGCTGTAACGAGCCTAATTAGTTTTAATCAACCCTAATTAGCTGTAACGAGCCTAATTAGTTTTAATTAATCCTAACCCAAAGAAAATCAAATTAGCTGTAAATATCCCAAATTAGCCCAATCAACACTAATAATTCCAAATTAAACCTTAATTAGCCCTAATTACTCATATTTTACCAACCCGTGATTAGATTAAATAACCCTACACTCTAAATCCTAAAACCTAATGAAACTCTGATTAGTGATAAATGAACACAATTACGTGCATATTGATTATAGTTAGCCTAGTTAGTCGTAATTAGCACTAACATAGCCCAATTAAGCCTAATTAGCCCTAATTAAGCCTAGTTAGTCTTAATTAGCACTAACATAACCCAATTAAGCCTACTTAGCCCTAATTAGGACTAATCAACACTACTCGGCACAATTAAATCCTAATTAGGACTAAATAATCCTAATTAGTCCTAATCAACCCTTATTAGCTGTAATTATCCGAAATAACTCCTCATTAACAATAATTAGCACTACCATAACCCAATTAAGCCAAATTAGCCCTAATTAGGACTAATCAACACTGTTCAGCACAATTAAACTCTAATTAGGACTAAATAACCCAAATTAGCTATAATTAGACCAAGGTACTCATCATTAACACTAATTAGCCCTAACATATCTTAATAAGTCCTAATTATATTAACTTTTTCCCATAACGCGAAACCCTAAACCTTGATACTCGTAATTAACCCCAATAACCCAGTTAGCCCTAATTAGCCCTTGTACATCCCATAATCACTCCATATTACCCAGAGATGGTTCAATTACTCGTTGTTTACAAACCCTGCCTTCTTAATATTAGTTGTTGTTTTGAGAAGTCCATTGGCAATGAGATGGTTCAACTCGTTGCCAACGAATTCTATTTAAAGTGGAATTGGTAACATATGCAACAATTTTGATATTTTGGAAAGATTCTTGCATATTTTATCAATTTCTGAACGCATGCATGCATAAAAATCCTTAGTTCCCATTCAAAGGTACTCATTATAAAGTAATGCTTTGTAATGAGCCTTTGGATGTCCAGTTTGGACAATTTGGTAAAGCTATGTGTTTATAAAACAGTGTTTCGACTCATGCTCTGTGTTTTATGTCGTGGATATTTGGTACACGTTCTCATGTGTTTCTCTGGGTGCATACAGATCTGGTGTTCTAACATCCGTCAAACCTTACAAGGCAAGGTTAGATAACTGTTAGAATACCTAATAGATGTTGTGTACTTGGAGAAATGTGGGGAAGTGCTGCCGAATTTTCCATAGACATAGGACTAAGCATGAGTTCTTCACTGTTTTATAAACATGTGCTTTTCTGAATGGGATAGGACCACTACCTATTAGAGAATGGAGGAAAAATATATAGACATGTTGTCACATTCATGCATTCATATTTACAACGACCCTGCCTAATGGCTGGTCCTAATTGAAGGCGGTATAAAGTACGATAATTCAGTCGTCATGTCGGTCGATTGAAGTTGGATGAAAAGGAAGAACGCTGATGATTTTGAGTGTCACGTTGACGAATTTCTTGACTTCGCTTACGCGTATCCTGCACATGTTGACCTTGATAAGATAAGGTGTCCGTGCGGTAGATGTGAGTTATTGCATTGGAGAAAAAGAATTGAAGTAAAATGGCATCTTTGTCGGTACGGTTTTATGGGTGGATACACAAGGTGGACGCAGCACGAAAAAACGATAGTATTGTCCTCCAACCCAGCTAGTCAAACTAAAGTTAGGGAAGAGGCACGGTATGATTACCGAGATATGATTATGGATTCTGGGTATGCTAATGTTGACTGGGGTAACGACGGTCCCCAACCGCTGAATGAGGAGGCTCATCAGTTTTATGAGTTATTAAGAGCTGCGGAAGAGCCGCTGTGGGATGGAGCTCCGAAACACACACGGCTGTCTGCGGTTAGTAGGTTATTATTACAGTTGAAATCAGACCACGGGCTGAGTGAGAAAGGTTTTAACGAGTTTGTTACCTTAATCAAAGAAATTATGTCCAAAAGTGAAAAGCTACTGCCATCGTACTATGACGCGAAGAAGATGATGAGGAAGCTTGGGTTGAGCTATGAGCGGATAGATACGTGCAATAACGATTGTGTATTGTTCTGGAAAGAGAATAAAAATTTGTCACGATGTCCAGTATGTGATCATTCAAGGTACAAACCGGACAAAGGGAAGAAGAAAAACATTGCATGGAAGATATTATGATATTTCCCGGTCACACCACGGCTTCAGAGAATGTACTACTCCTCCAATACGGCTGAACATATGAGGGCTCACCGTGAAACTCGTAACAACGATGCCGATGTGCTGACACACCCAACTGATGGAGAGGCGTGAAAGGAGTTTGACTGCAGGCATCCAGTCTTTGCTCAGGAAGTTCAGAATGTTAGACTTGGTCTGGTAACCGATGGGTTCAACCCTCAGTCTACAGTCTACCACGCCTTATTATTGTCCTGTACAACCTTCCATCAGGCATGTGCCTGAAGAAGCTGTACATGTTCTTGTCGTTGCTTATTCTGGGGCCAAAGAGTCCCAATAAGGACATAGATGTGTATTTAAGGCCGTTGATTGATGAGTTGAAACAGTTATGGAATCATGGAGTCGAAACATATGATGCATCCCTTAAAACATAATTTTCAGATGAGGGCTGCTTTGATGTGGACTATACATGATTTCCTCACATTGGGAATGATGTGTGGTTGGAGCACACATGGGAAGCTAGCATGCCCTGCTTGTATGGGCATGAACCCCGGTTAATCTTTAAATTGTTACATTGGTTAGTGGGTGGACCCGCGCAATATCGGTGGATGTATCCCTTCGAGAGGTAATCTTTAAATTGTTACAGTTGTTCGTTTGCATTAATGGGACACCTGTTATCATTGATATTCCACCTAACTCGATTTGCTAAACTTCTAGGTTCATGTTCCATTTAAAGAAAAAAGTCCGCAATAAGGCTCGGGTTGAGGGCTCAATTACGGAGGCTTACATAATGGAAGAACTTGTAAACTTTTGTAGTCAATATTTCGGGCCTGATGTTGAGACAAGGTTATATCAACTAGGCCAAAATGAGCCCGGATCGAGCACAAATTTAAAAGGGCAATTGTCAATATTCAAGCAGTCTGGTAGTCCGTTCGGCCGAATGTATACTCGATGGCTAACGCATGAAGAGTACAATGCTGCAACAATATATGGCCTTCTAAATTGCAATGAAGTGTCGGCATTCGCTGAGTAAGTTAATGTCTTAATTCACTTACATTGTTGTACATAATTGAAAGTGTGTGATAAGCACTTAACTATATTGGTTTGCAGTTAGTTCGCTATGGAATCTTTAATCACTGATCCCGCTGTATCCGAATCTCATCGGAAATCACAATTTGTACAGTGGTTTAAAAGGCATGTAAGTCCTTAACAAAATTATATTATGTGTTATATACAGTTTTGTGGCCAATTAGTATACTAATTTATTCTTAATTTTTACCGTCATCTACAATAGGTTCAGTCAATGGATAGACCAGTGACCTCCTGCTTGAAATTACTAGCTGAAGGCCCTAACAAACAAGCATCCTATCATGGAGGTTATATCATCAACGGGTTTAGGTTTAACGTAAAAGATGATGACCGAAAAAAACAAACCCAAAACAGTGGAGTCTTGGTCAACGGCGATTGTTATGCTGAGAATTGCATAGACTTTTACGGAGAGCTAGATGAGATTGTTGAACTAACATATCTGGGTTCCCAAAATTGCCTGGTAATGTTCAAGTGTACGTGGTTCGATGTCACATGCAGTAGAGGAATCCGTGTTAGCTCTCAAAGGATTGTAGATGTCAAGTCAAGACTTGCATCAGACGAGCCCTTTGTGTTTGCTAGTCAAGCTGCACAAGTCTTTTACGCAGAGGACGTCGCCAATCCCAAATCTCATTAGTATACAGTTATCAAGTCCAAGAAATTGCCCGTGACATATGACAGTGAGGTGGACTCCTTTCAAGCCGACCAACCGCCTGTCTCATTACCTGTTGAGGTCAACAACGAGGAGGACCATCTTCCTCTTCCAACAACACTTCATGTAGGAGAAGAAGTCGTAGATGATAACGCGGAAGACGTAGAAAGTGTTGGAGACGATGTGACTGAGTCTACTGATGAAGAGGATGAATTAGAAGATGAAGAGCATAACGAGTCCCACGAAGAAGAGGACGATGAGTCTAGTGCGGAAGATTATGATGATTCTCAAACTGAAAATGACTGACTTGTAATGTCTCCATCACGGAAAAAATGTAGTAACATTCTAGAGCTTGGTTCATATTGATGTGTTTTTGCACCTCCGTTCATATATATATATATAGTGCCGATGATGATTTCTGCCAAATTATTGTTTTTAATGTGTTAATGTCTTTGCAATTTATCTATATGAAGTCAGATAGGGATAGGATACGAGCTATTCGTGGCCGGGCTGGACGCCGAGCTGCTTCCACCCCGGTGAGTCCCACCTCATCATTGCTCACTGATGACGAGGCACAGAGTGATCACATACAGCCCTAGCCGTCGCCCCAGCCCGATGCAGATTTATCCCACACCCGCGTTGATTCTCCTTCTTCCATGGGTTCCACCACAGGTATAGTTGATAACGGTATTTAGTACATTTTTGGTAATTTATATTTGAAGTATATTTGAACTGTATTAATGTCTGTGTTTTGTAGGATCTCGACGAGGACGTGGCTCGACACGCAGGGTACGCATTGACCCCCAGCATAAACAGAGAGTTACGCTCACCTAGGAGAGCCTGTAAGTAAAATAAAATTACATCATGCCTTATTTTGTACATTTGGGATGTTAATTTATATTTGGACTGTATTAATTTATTTGTTTACTTCTTTGCAGGATCCTGGAGAATCAGGCGAGGACGAAGATCGACGTTCTTGTGAAGGGCCGATTCATCGAGCCACGCCTGTACTGGAAGAACTGGGATGCCGTTACGAGGGAGTCCCTATGGGAGGAGTGGCTGGTACATTGAAGTATTTTTTCCTGCGATAGTATTTGTTTAATTAAAGTTTGTTTTCTAAATTAATTTGTGTTATTGAATGCCTTGCATGAGGGGTTCACGTTTGACTCGGCTGATCAGCAGGCACTGGGGCGGCAGGCCTTCTTTTCTTACATCGCCAAGAATTACTGCCGATGGCTCCACGATGCACGGGACCGGGCGAAGAAGATGCTGCCCGATGTCGGAGATGAAGACATATCCCCAACATTGGATATCTCTGACTGTATGGGGGGATATGATAGATCGGTGGGTTGCGGATCCAGGCTGGGATGCCAAGAGTAAGAAGGGGGCCGAGAACATACAGAACAGAGATCCGACGCACATGGGGGGATCGGTGCCACACGACATCGTCCGACACATGAATGCGGTCCAGAACCCGGATCTGGAGGAGGATGAGGTCATAGCTCTGACGTATAATCAGACACACGTGCGCAAGAAGAACAAGGATGAGGCACGCCAAGCAGGCGACTATGTTTCGAATATTTCCCGACAGATCGATGTAAGTCGATGTGTTTAATTAAGTTGTTAATTTTTTCTTACTATCCTTAATGTCTGTTGTGTTAATTAATGTCCTAACATATCTTTAAATCACTGTTTTTGCAGGCCTCGTATGAACAGTTTAGGGAGTCTGGATAGCCATCAGTGTCCACTAGTACGGGTGGAGTACTGTGGCGTTGAAGCATGGCTGGATACGCCGGAGGTCGTCAATGGCCGAAAGGCCGCATACGCGGCCTGCCTAGCACGACTGCTCGTGCCGTGATAGGAGCGTCCTCACCCCCCGCTGCCCCTGCACAAACACTGGCTCCTCAGCATCCGTTGGACGAGGAAGAGATCGAACGCATTGCTACGGTGGTGTTGAGGCTGATCAAGGAGCAGGATCAACAGGGTACCGCTACTGGACATGCCGAGCCTGCCCCGGATCAGCAGGATCCAGATCCGGGGCTCGGCAACCCCTGATGAGCCCCTCCCCGTGCCTGGTCGCAGCTTGTCCCCCCTCCCCCCGCCCGGTCGCAGCTTGTCCCCCTTCCCCCGCCCGGCTTGTACATCATGACTATTTTTTATAATTGATTGTATATATTTCTTTGTGTATTGATTATTGTGCGTTGTTGAGAATTGAAATTTTCATTACAGGTCTGGGTAATAGACAAATATAAAAAAAATGTTATTTTTTTTACTTTTGGCGACAGATTAATTCCGTTACCAAAAGTGTTTCTTTTATTAACTTTTTAGCGACGGAACATTCTGTCGCCAAAAATCTTATTTAGCGACAGAACATTCCGTCGCCAAAAAATTATTCCGTCGCTAAATTTACAAAATAAAAAATAAATTAAAATACGTAAAATATAATTAGCGACGGATATTACCTCGCTAATTAATAAATACAAAAAGTGCAATATTAGACGACGGATTTGAAAATTTCGTCGCCAAACTTTTAGTTACGGGCTTTTATACGAGGGACTTTTAGCAACGGTATATCCGTCGCTAAAACTTTTAGCGACGGATTTTAGGCTTTTAATTAGCGACGGATTTTCCCGTCGCTAAAAGCCTTTTTTTCTTGTAGTGGGAGCACACTCAATGGTGAGAGCAGTGGGGCGCTATGGATGAGTGTTATGCGGAGCACGTGACAAGAAAAAAGGTACATGATCTCGGCAGCGAGTGTCGCAGAGACGGACGTCATGTCGAGGGCACGTGACACGGGAATGAAGCTCAAGCGCAGCGACAGTAATCACAGAGATGGGCATCATGTCTGGGGCACGTGATGCGAGACGGCGCTTGGGTAGGGTGACGGATACGGCGAAGAAGAGCGTTGTGCCAGTGCCACGGATATGGCACTAGCTAGAGGGTGGTGACGAGCGCCACGAAGAAGGCTTTCCCATGGAGATTGTGGCTACATGATGGTAAAAGTCGTGAAAAAGCCAACCCTTGAGGGAAGGATTATGCAGCGTCAAAGCACTTTACTTAGTGAAGAAGAAAGATTTAAATGCACGTGACTCGAGGGTACACTTCTGGCTTACCGGCTCAATAATGCTGAACTTTAATAGTTGAAAATGTTGACGTGTCGTAACAAATGAGACTCATGAGTGGTCAATGGGTGCCACTAAGATAGGTGGGTGGCAATTTTTAAACCAAAATAACATAAAGTAGAGTAATGTCGATGCCACATAAGCAGAGTGTATGGCTAAGGATGGTGCTGCTAAAACAGAAGTGGAGTTTAGAAATGCTTTGTATTATGGTGATGGGTAAAGTTAATTCAATGATTGGAGGCTATTTGTTTATATGGTTAACAAAAGGATCAATAGATGTGTAAACTGATTAAGGATTATGAAACTAGCCTTCAATATGCTAGTATGCATCCGTGCCATCAAAGAAACGACCATAACATTAGAGAACGGAGGTGATTCTGTGAGGCATGAACTGTTAATCATGGACGACAAATCAAGCTTGATAAATAAGTTGGAATCTTTGATACGACTAGACACAATATAAAGAGCATGGGTTGATCAAAACCAACTTGACACCGATAACCAATTGAAGCAACAAAATTCAAACAATCGCATAACTTCCAAGCTTATGCATGTAGCACGTACCCTAAAGTATGTGACAATTTTCAAGCTCAGCTTTTGTATTGTCTTCAGACATTTATATTTGCATGGTACGTTCTTCGATTTAACTATTGGTATGTGAAGACCTACGTTGTACTTTGTTGGTATGTAAGTGCATGCAATTAAGCTGAGGTTGCTTAAAAGGATCAAATGCATGAGCTTGGAGCTTTTTTTTTTTTTTTTTAAGACTTTTTAATAGTTGGCTTGGATAATAGAAAGGTATGGTAATTGTTTTGTGACTCTAGTACCATTTGGGAACTGATTTCAGGCATGATTAATTCCAAATAGATTTCTGCTACAATTACCAAATTTGATGGTTAAATGCAAGCACTTTGTTGTGAAAAATAACCTAAAAGTACCTCATTTTGAGGTTACAAATATGTCAATATTTGGAATTATATTTTTCATAAGCATAAAAGTGAGAAAAATAGTAAGTGTAGTCGATCCTGCCTCCAGATCCGAGGCGTGAAATATTTGCTATTAGAGCCAACTTTAAAAGCTCAGGCCAGCTAATTAATCTAGTTGGGTTGTTAGTGCGGGTCAAGTGTGGCCTATATTAGCTAGACAGATAGGTCATGAGATGTGCGTGACGGAGAGAAATTGGGACTTAACATGGATATTAAGGCATAAGGAGGGAAAATTATGACATCCAACATGGTTACGGAAGATCTTTTTATCGACCCTACAAGACTTTGAAGGACCTATATGGCTAGCCCTTTATGGGAGACATTATTCTATATTTAGGGTCGTGGATCTAGGTTCTTAAAAATGGTTTCAGAGTCGACTCTCAAAAGGTCGGGCATGCTTATCTAGTCGGCTTACCAGTGAAAATTAAGGGAAGCTTATTTTCAGAACGAAGGTTGGTGAGTCGGCTTATCTAGTCGGGCATATCAAGACGAAGGTTGGTGAGTCGGCTTATCTAGTCGGGCATATCAAGATGAAGGTTGGCGAGTCAAGTATAACAGAAATTAGCTTGAGAGGAAGATTCTGTCAATGTGTGACTAAGCCTTGGCGAGGAGCCAAGGCATAATGATGGAAGATTTTGTTATCTCACATTAGATGTGTGATTGTAATGAGCCCGGTTCATGGCCCCGTCTCAGCACAATGTCTCCCTTGAAAGAGCTAGCCAAGTTGGTAATTATGAGTTCAGAAATACAGTCTTATAAGGTCAATTATGAATTATCTCACATCCGATGTCATATCTTACAATCTCTTCTTTTATACCTTAGTGTCATGCTAAGGCTCAATCTCAACCCTAGTCACACATAGCCCATAATCTTATTCTCTAGCCATTATTGGATATTACCAACAACTCGGTGGAATCAGGTTTTTTTGACTATGCCTTTGTTTCCCAACCTCCAGCAAGCCAATTAGATAGCCCAACTCGAGCTTTTTTGAGTCAGTTATAATACCATCTATCGATGACATGGGTTTATGGCACCATGGCATATTAATGCCTCCCTCAGAAGGACAGGAAAAGTGGGTATTTAGGAGTTCATGAGTAGGGTCATATAAGGCCAATAAAACATGATTCCGATAAGGCCACCTTAACTTTATTCGAATATAGCCTAGAATCTATGTATCTGGCCATTGTTGGATAACACTACCAAGCCAACTAGATTGGCCTGATTCAAGCATGGCTTGTGTCCCAACCATTGGCAGTCCATAAGGTAGCGACCTGAATATTCGAGAATTGACTCTGATACCGTCCTTAAGGACCCGGATCTATGGCCCAACCATAGGACAATATCTCCCTAAAAAAGATTAGTCAAGTAAGTACTTATGAGTTCATAGGCAGAGTCTTATAAGTCCCATCATAAATAATTTCACATCTAATGTGAGGTACAATGGTTCAAAAGATGATGATCTTGAGCCATGATTAGACTAATAATAGTGCCTAATTGTGTTGTTAGGTTGTGCAAATCATTTCCATACGCACAAACCAAAAATTCAACTTAGAGTTTGATGGTACGGAATAAATTTTGATTAAAGACTTTGAAAACATTTCTTATGCATTTAGTCTATGAGCTATTAGAAAAAGAACACAGATTCAGACAAGCCTAAGTTGGCTCCTCAGTCCAAAAAGAGGAGGCCTATTTTTCAAGAAAATATCCTCTTAGAAGGCATAACTGAATAGAGATTTTAATCATATTTCCATCACAACAAGATGGTCCATGAGTCATAATTTTTTTTATAGGGACTCTCCTAAAAGACGACAAAATACTGATTTTGTATAGCTATAAGCGGTCCACTACTTTTGGACCAGAAGCATAATCGTGTCCACTACCCTATAAGTTGTCCATAGATTATGAAGCAGGCTTGTTATATACATCCCACAATGGCCAATGGCTATACGTGGCGGGTTTTGGATGAGCCCTTTATAGAAGTCTTGAAACTTATTTTGCACAAGTGGTGCAATTGGAAAAACTTTCAGTACCTTTTGCACAATCTCCTTGAAAAGTTCCTCCACAAATTACATTTCTTATGCCCTTTGAAGAAATCATCAAGGTCATCAATTATGGTTCATTCATCCGGAACTGAAGTGTTTTATGGTTCATCCATCTTAAACTAAAGTGTTTATTAGGTTGTAATCTACGTTGTGAGAATATTTTCCATTGTAAACCTCATTTAGAGGTATCGGTGCTTTTGTCACCAAATGTGGTACTTGTGTCGCCACGGCGTCGCCAAGAAACGGTCCTTTAGTCACCATGTGAGACTCGGAAGGGGTGGCATTGGTATGTACTTCCGTTGGAAGAAGATAGGTTGGTTACTTCGGGGGCTACAGCAGCACGGATGTGAACATAGGCAAGGAGCCGAATCGGGACAACAACATGCTGAGTTTCTCTTTCTCTTACACTTTACTTGTTCCATTCAAAGACGTATGATTCTATTTATTGGTTGTTGCATAAACGTTGCATGTCTCAAAGAAGCACTCACCATCCATCCTCTAGTTTGCATTGTTCTTCACGTAAGTCATACTAAGTCAAAAACTTATCAGTACCTTACACTTTTATAGAACGACTTTACATGACTGTACCACAAGGCACTACCTCCCTCACAAGAAAGCATTATCCAAAGTTTGAAGCAGGTACTCATCTTAGTTTATTTTAGGTTTGTGATCATCATCTTCCTAAATTATATCACGCCCCTTTTGTTTAAGGCATTTTCATCTTTAAATAACACTCTCTCCCCGGCCGTAACATTTAGCAACACAAAATCTTTAACCCAACAAGTGCTCTTCGAACCAAGGTAGGTGGATTTGAATTCTAAAAAGGTTTTTAACAATAAAAAAAAATACCCTTGATGACATGCCATAAATTGGATTCTATAGGCAGTTATATTCGGGAAGATAATTGTCCAAAAGTTGAGTGGTAACGTAATGTAATACTTCTTAAAGCTATGGGAATGAGAGTAACATACTTTTGGAAAAAAGTGTGTTGGTTCTGATGGTGATAAATACGATATTAGACAACTTCCTAAAGGAAGAAAACTCAAGTCTCGATCGAGAGTTTTGTTAGATGATGTACTGTGTAATACGGTAGAAGAGAAACAATTCTTTATATTTTATAAATTCCTCTTCTAGTACAGGCAGTAAAACTGTGAACAAAAATCAAATTCTTGTCATTTATTAAAAAATACCGCGTACTCACTGCAGAAAGTGGCGTAGCCAATTTTTATAGGGTCATTGCTATTTTAGGGTTGGCCTAAACACAAGTATAAAAACTACAGGAAATAAAAGTCTTCCTCAACTGGGTGGGTGGGGGGTCGGGGTGGGGGGGGGGGGGGGGGGGGGGGGTCGATGGCGTCTAGAAACAACTTGATGGAGAGAGGTCATGACTAGTGATTCAACCATCTTAATTTGAAAAGAGAGTTTGTGGGCAGTGGACCTCAACCTTTCTCTATTAGGCCTTACATTGGTGGTTCCTCCAAGAAATGCAAGCCTGGGATTGAAGGTGAATATTGCAGCTGCTCGGTGATAGAACTTTACAAACGGCACATCACAAGATTTATTTACTGAAAAAAGAAAGTTTACACAGCACACACTGAAGCTTACGTACATCAGAAAATAGTAACATTTGCAAAACGACTGAGTTTTCAACAAATGTTTACATTGGCAGACATGAAACGAATGTAGCACCACTTAAAACCACACAGATGATGAACTGAAAAAAAAGGATCTTACACTTCCTTGAGACCTTAATACGCCCCGCGCTTCTGCTAGATGAACCAAAGGGAAAACTTCCTTTCTGCAGAACTTAAACTTAAAACACTGAAAGAATCTCATAATCTGCCCATGAAGACAAGACTGAGCTCAGCGAATTCAGCAAATCAAAGTGATGAACGAACCTTCCGTCCAAGGAAACACAGTTTAATGCTAGGGGATTTACTTGCCAAACAGCATTCAGATGCAACCAAAGACATACTACTACAGGGATGAAACTGGAAACGTTTCTTACATTACACATCAATAACAAGGAACCAACTAATAATGAGAGGCTCCGCCGTTGTGAAATTCCTGAGATCGAGTAGATTTGTGACTAAAAGCATCAATGCTTCATCATCCAGTTCAATACGAACTGGCGATGAAGGAAATTTCACAAAGGCCTAATTCGTCGGATAAGGGTCAGGCCCCGCCCCTCGGCCTTGAACAAGGCGGTGAGGTGAGTACATGAGGAGGTAGAGCACGCCTGCTCTAATTGGCCACCTTTGCATATGAGACACAAAATCGTTCTACAGGTGGATCTGCCTATCAGAAAAACAATTATTGTTCTGTCTTTTCCGAATTTGATCGCCAAAACCTGATACTAAAAGGAAAAGAAGGGAGAGAGTGAACGTACACAGGCTATGTTCTTCTGCTCTTTATCAGGTCATCACACCAGCATCATCATTATCATCATGTGGCTTCACATTATGTTACATTGGGAGCTCGAGGGACTACATACTTCTCTATAATCATCACCGAAGTCGAAGATTCCGTAGTTACTGAATTCTGGATCTCCGTGATATTCATCCGCATTATTCCCATCCACTGTCGATCCCTGAAGCATATCATGTCACATACATGGAAGAAAAGGAAAATAGCATCCGTGAAGGCTTTACAAGGTAAAGCAAATCGGTACATCTTTACTGCTTCAGTTTTTACATGAGAACGTCCATAAGTCAAAGAAAAATATATTTCTTATAGCATTTCATTTTGGATATCAGTAATCTTTCCGGATAACAGGTTATACATCTAAATGTCATGCCAATACTTCACAAATTTGGCACCACGAAATAAAGTTTCAAGACAGTTGTTTATCTGGATCTAATAATCTGCATGGAGCAGCTTAGGACACCAACAAACAAATTTACATCTTTGACATATAAATAACTATAAAACAACCAATATTTCGGATCATTGTGCTCATAAACCAGATTTAAATACATAAATTACTGAAAAATAAATAAAAGCTAACACAAAATCTGCACAGTGGATCCTTTTGTTCATACAAAATCTAAAACCAGCCGTATCTCCACAAGAAGGTAGTCGAGGAGCTGCAAGACATGTTCCAATAAGGGAACAAAGGAAGGGGAAAAAGGGATTCTGCTCGACATTTGGTGAATCTCATAAAGAATTGTGCTCGACATTTGGTGATTCAAACCATTGGATGGTACTCAATTTTATGATATAGTAACATAAAAATGGTATGCTTCGTTATTACTTACGTTTAAGAAAGAAAATGCCGTAGCTATATAAGCAAGTTCGTGACAATAAACAATTACCTGTAGGTAGTTATTGAGGTTTGTAATCCATAATGATTGATGTGGACAAGATGATATCCTTATTCTTGGGGTATGTATCTGCCCCGCACTAAAACTCTCCATTTGGTGACATTCATACAGTCCAACTGCTGTTAATGAAGGCATGTTTAAAGCATAATTTGCACTGCAGAAACTTGTGAGCTTTGGTAAAGTTTCTAGTTTTAGCAACGTTAGCTGCGGGAAAACTATCTGATCACCAGTTCTTCCTTTATCCCCTTCATCATCGTAAATGACTTCTTCCATCACAGGACATAACCTTATTATAAATACACGGAGTTGTCCAAGACCTCTAGCGACAGAACACGAGAACATATTCTTCAAAATGCTGCATCCATCAATTACTAGTACTTCAAGTCCTAGAAATCCATGGGAACCCTTATTCCACAAAAACTGTAACTTAGCAAGTCCTTTTAGTTTCAAGGTACACATTCTAGAGAGCAGACCATAGTCTATCTTTTGAACATCTAGTCCCTCAAGATCAAATAATTCTCTAATCTCACCACAGTTCTCAACAACCAACTCTCTCAAATTTTGCAACCGTACAAGTGAATCTGTTGAAACAATTGCTGATAGGTTTCTACATTCCTGTAGCTTTACAACGCTTAATTTGCTAAAGGAGTCAGCTCGGTGACCACTAGGGAACATATCTAGTGAACAACTTTCTAGCAGACTAAGGCGTAATGTCTGTAAGCATGGGAAGCCAACCTGTCAAAAGCATTGCAATCTGTTATGAATTTTAGAAGGTAAGAGATCAATTTCTAGCAAACAAATATACCTAGCCCATTTGAGTAATATATGCTATACATGTGCAATGGCAATACTTCTCGAGTTCAGCAAAAGGTTTCGTTTGCTCAATCAATGTGGTTCAAGCATTTTTCAACAGCTTGTATTACTTATTATTGTCATTCTGCTTCGAGATTTAGTGTTTCACCAGATGAATACATAAATTATGAGTAAGGGAAGTAGTAGTACCTTCTTGCTGAACAAGGGTTCAGGTTGGTGCAAATTTGACACCACCTTTATTTCTTCGTGTTGTTCTTGGCATCCATGATTCCAAATATTGCGAAGTTTTGGTGTGTTTTTGAGTTCCAGATACGTTAGATGAGGGAAAATAATCTCATCACTGGTTTCTTCTTGACCTTGTATTGCTGCTGCAATAATCTCTACTATCTCTTCTGAATCTCTTATCTCCAATATTTTGAGATGCTCAAGATTTCTGGCCACAGAGGGTGAGAATACGTTGCTTAAGCTACCGCAGTTCAAAATGCACAATTCGGTTAGCTTTGGATAAATAATTCCATGCAATTCATTCGAGTTGAGTGTTGTTTGCTTCAGATTTGGCAAATTTTGTAAGACCAATTTTCTTAACTTAGCTAGCTGTGGTGTTACTTCTGCTTGAAATGGTTCCTTTGAAGTAGAGCATACAACTTCACTAGTAACTGCTGCACAACCCCGTATGATAAGTTCTTCCAAATTTTGTAACTGTTGAACCATAGCAAGAGGAACAAAATTCTCCAGTCTCGTACACTGAACAGCCTCCAAACTCCTTAGCTGAGAGAAGGAATTTCCTATATTGCACTTGTTCTCCCATATACATCTTATATTTCCTAGCTCACGAATATACAAATTGTCCAAGGCAGGAAAAGCCACCTGAACATTGAAGACGTTACAAATTGTTTTGAAGTAAATGCATGCACATTATCTAAATCTCACTCTTGTACCAGTTTTTCATAATCCGGTATAGGTGCATGTCAATCCTTCACCTTCTAATACGGCTATATCAAACAGAATTCAGAGCGACGACAATAGATGGTGAATTTTTGGCAGAAAATGAAGAAAGATATATCCTTTTTCGGAAAAAAGATGCACCTCGTGCATTTTCAGATGATTTTTGCGTATGAACATAACTTTACGCCAACAAATATACATCTATGTACATAAGTTTCTCGCACTGGTGGATGACAAAAGGATAGTAGCAGTGCTAAGTCTGTGGGCACAACGTGAACCTTCGAAAACAATTGAGAACACTCGAGAAGAGAAACAGAGAAGAATATTGTGGGCTGATTATATGTAAACCGTGTGATGTAAATTAAGTGGATCTCTTAGTTTAGTTCTGCGCTACTAATTATGAGGAAATACATCTAACAAGCACTGCTAAATATAGCAAGGAAGATACAATGTGATTGCCGAAGTATACCTTTTCATTAAAGAGACTATGAGCAGGGTTGGAATTAGGATGTTCCCTTGTCTTCCTTATCTCGGAATAGAAGCTTGTAAGGCTTTCCAAAGACGTCAACAGCACAGATTTCAGCTTGTGAAAAATAACGAGATCCACAATCTCCTCCTCATCTCCGCTGCATTCGTTTCTAACAATTGCTTCCATGGCTTTACATTCGTCTATTCGTAGCTCTTGGAGTTGCTCAAGCCCTCTCGCAACCGAGGCACTGAAGAGGTATTTGAATCCACTATTAGAAACGTTCAATAAATTTAGTTTAGAGAAGGACCCTGATGGGAGTTGTCTATAATTTAGTAGATACTCCATGCCAATACAAGAACTGACAAGTAGATGCTTCAAGTCCACAAAGCCCCCTCCATTGCTCTCATTGAAAACCTTCTGAAGACCATGCGAGACACGGAAATATAGAACTTCAGCGCCCTCCACTAGAATCTTTATCCCACCTTTCAAGTCGACATAGGTCTCTGACTCGATTACGATTGTTCTGGTTCTCATATAATAGTACCCAGAACTTCCCGCCACAGATATGTTGTATCTAACCAACTTCTTACAGAATTCGTAGTCCGGGAAAGTCATGATATCTGGTATATGAATCTCCAGTGTTGTTATGCGTGTCAATGAAAATAGCTCATCAAGAATTGATATGCTTGCAATTTCATTTGTGGTCACATTGGCATCCCAATTATAGGAGTATGGCATGTAGAACTCTTCTAGGTATGAGAGACTTGCTAAGACACCTGGCTGAATAACTCCGAGCTCACTCCTCTCCAAATTCAACAGCCGAAGATTTTTCAATTCTCTGAACTCCCAAGGCAGCCCTTGGATAGTACTATACTTCAGGATAAGCACCTCAAGCTCATGAAATCCCTTGAGAATAGTTATGTCTTCTAGCTCGCACCTCTCTAGACACAACATCCGAAGATTTTTTGGATTAGGAAGGGACAGCAGTGCCGAGGAGATAGATACGTGAGTCATCTCCAAGACATTTAGTTCTTCCAGCAGACCAAAAAAGTTGTTGGGAACCTGTATCGGGTCATAGGAACCATAATTTCTCAATGAGAAGGTTCGAAGCTGTGGGCACTCCAAAATTCTTGGAAGCTCAAGAATACGATCAAGTCTTAATGAAACTGCACCGTAGCGTTGGCATGTTTCGTCTGCCTTTGGCCACTCCGGTATACCGGATTTGACTAGAATCCCGTAGTTGAGTTCCTTGGGAGCAATGGATACAGCAATATCTCTTATGACATCATGCATTTGTACGGTGTTTTCATCCCCACCTTCTAGCAACAAACCAGAAGTTTTGAGAATTTTAACCATTGAAAGTACTCTGTTCCTTGCCTTCCATAACGAATCCATGTCCGGTAGATACCCCATTGCCTTTGCTAGTCTGGTCAAGTCATCGATCGGGATTTTAGCATCTTCTCCAAAAAAAGAACAGAGCAAAAGGCACACCTTTGTCTCTTGGGATTTGAGGAGATTGAAACTCAGTTCCAAGGTCTTATAGACTTGGACATCTACGTTGCCAATTTTCTGTGGGCTAAAATTATTGAGTTGTACTAGTGCATCTTCCCATTCAAACAAATCCCCAGCCTTTAGTGCTTCTCCGATTGCTCTAATAACAAGTGGCAATTCTCCGCATTCTTTTAGCACCTTGTTTGCTAATGGACGAATTTCTGGCTTCTCAATACAATCTCCCGCATGCTGCTTGAACAGACACCAAGCTTCGTCCTTATTTAAGAGTTCAATCTTGAAAGCCCGGCAGTTATTATTATCGCAGACTCTTTTTTCCCGGGATGTCATGAGAATCTTACTAGACTTAGCATCTCCAAAGCCAATTCCTATGTCTGCCAATGAAAGCTTACTCCAGACGTCATCTAGGATTAGTAGGACCTTTTTCCCATTGTTCAGTCTCCGCTCTAGTAGCATAGCTCTCTCCCGTTCGTCCTCCATTACAGCGAGATCAGTCAATCCCAAACCATTTGCAAGCTGTCTTTGAATGCTTTTTACATCCAAAGTGGCGGAAACAACAGCAAATGACACCTCTTCGAAGCATTTTTCTCCAACCAGCTGATTTCTTACTTGTTGCATCATTGTCGTCTTTCCTACTCCTGGCATGCCATATATCCCAACTATAGCAACAGTATCATCTTTTAAAGCAGCCACAATATCCTTCAAAACCTTCTCCCTTGACTCGAAAGTCTGATACTTGTGATCGGCTGGAAACAAGGCACTGCCTTCGACAAGAGCTGGGAGATGCGCTACTTCATGATCACTCTTCTTAAGAGGTTCTCCATCCTTAATAAGTTCACTAACTGCAGCACTCTTCTTTGTTGCCTCCCTTCCGAGCTTGAAACGGTAGTATAAGTTGGGAAACGGCAGCTTGAAGCAAACACCCTGGGCTCTCTTTTGGATTCTTTCTTCCAAAAATGCCTCCAAATCTTTCTTCATTCTGTCTGCGTCATCCATCCACTTGGAAACATCTTCATAGACTTCTTTTGCGTTTCTGCGGTCTTTGATAACTCCATCTTGGACCCTGCTAAAAACACCTTCAAGTTTCACAAGGTTCTTCTCCAGCTCTGTAACATTTGTCTTGTATTTGAACAAGTACCCAGCTTCCCGCATTGCACCATCCATCAGAAAGTTTCTCACTCTACCAAGAAGATCGTCGGCACAGCAACCGAGCACTGGAATATTCATAGTCTTACCTCCTTTCTTTTTTTCCTTTGGTTTTCTTTGTGTACTTCTTTTCCTGGTGGACCTGCGGATGCTTTAATTTGAGCAGAACGGGCTGTGAAATTAGTTGATGACAACTGAATAATGAACACAATGTGGTGTGAAAAAATTGAGCAACACAGGGTACAATGCTTTTAACAAATGAGCGGAAGACATGGCTGTCACGTATGACGTACAATGAACATTATTTAGCGCAAAGCCATAGTTTACTTATGACACATATTCACTTCATAAAGGAAAAAAATTTGATTGCTACCACTGTTGGAGGAATCTTTCTCTTACTAACTCTCTATATAGCGACAATCAATTGTTTTTAAATATTTTTAATACCTTTTATTTAGTGACTTCTATCTATGTATATATGTATGTAGACAATTTAGTGCGCAGCTACAGTTTACTGTCGGCCCATTTTAGTTAGTTGCTCCCAAGGTCGAGTCTGTGCCTTGGTTGCTTTAGGCAACTTTAGTGTCACGTACCGTTGTGAAGTGGATCCTGAAGATTCCCACGTGTGAATATGGACTAGCAACATAAAGAAAATAAACAAGTGTGGAAGTCCAAAGCTTGGTGACTAAATGGAGAGATTAGTACATTAACAGGGTCCGTGCTTTTGAATGTGATTCACATATATGTATTATGTGGAGCTTGATTTCACGAACATGCAATGTCAGAAGAAAGTACTCAATACAAAACCCGACACCAGAGGTCAACTATGAGAAATCTTCTTTGGTGGCCATTTTCGTGATAACTAATAAGCATCACGTGCAAAGCATATAGATTCAAAATAAAAAACTATAAATCTTAATTGAACGTAACTAATATAATTATTTTAATCAATCATAAAAGTAATTGTGAACATGATCCTATTCTTAAATGCGAATACTAATGTCAATTATCACCAATATTTGTCACTATTACTTGTTTCTTTGTCACATGAAGTTGGCAATTAAAAAAAAAAGACCGGATTGTTCCATATTACATTTTGATACCCAACGTACAGTAACATTATAATCAGTTTCAACCGTCTTTCATAAATGCTCTCATCAAACACTACAATTCTGACTGCAGTAATAAAGTGAAGAAAATCTTCACGGAACAATTCGGTTCACATAAAATGTAACATGAAGTGTACAGCTGGCCAACCTCTTGTAACATATTGGCATGTACATATCTCTTGGAAGTGTGAGATAAAAGACAAAAACTGAGAAGAAGTTTGATTAATACTCTATAGTAAAAAAAAGAGATTGCAGAAATGTTAAGTATTTGATGAAATTAAGTTACGATTTATAAATGTATAACTTTTATAAAACGGAAGGAGTTAGGAAGTTAAGAGTTTAGATGTTGTATCTTTAAACTAAGAATCAAATTCAAGAGAGATAGCAGGGCACATACAAAAAGTCAATTCCTTAGATAATATATATATATATATATAGGGATATATTCTTAAATTTTTTGTTGTTCACTTTTGAAGCTGTAGTCATTTTTCTTGTAAGCATCTATACTAAAGTTCAAAATATCATTATTTATGACCATTTATTATTTATCTTGTTTCCTTCCATAGAGTGACAATGACCATTTCATTTAGCAAAAATCATTTTGGGTCAAAAGATCCCCTCCATTTTATTCTCTTTTGATTCCTTTCTTAATTATTTCTTTCTTAAGTTCCAAATTTCAAGTACAATTAATCTGAAGCTATACTTGGCCCCGTTTGACAGGGCTTTCTTTTCAGGTTTTTTTTTTCAATTTTGGAAACTAAAAAAAATAAACGTGGTTGGTAACTATTTTTTTTCCTTCAGTTTAAAAAATTAGTTTTTAAATCAAGACTGTTTCTAAAAACTCCAAAAATAAGTTTTTTTTTCAGTTTTGTTTTTTTTGTTTTTTGAGACCACCACCCCCCCTCCCATCGTCGGCCACCACCACCGTCGGCCACTGCAAACCAGCACAAAAAAAATAAGGATATCAAACACAAAAAAAAAAAAACTGGATTATCAAACACATACTTGTTTTTTGTAAAAAATAAAATAAAAATTAAACTGCTCTTTAATTTTTTTTAAGAAGCTAAAAAAAAAAAGTGTTATCAAACAGAGCCAATCTTACTATGTTTTTTTCTGTTAAACAATCTATTGTGTACTTTAAAGATCTATTGATAGTATACTCTATAATTCTCTTTTGTTTTGATCAAGGATGATCTTGTTAATCTTAGTTACACATCTTAGGCTATTAAATTCGTTGTGCATGTCATCTAATATATTGGCCGCAAGACTTTTATTTTTAGCACCGATTTATGAAATACCGCATCTACTTATGTAAACAACCAATATGTGTGCGCGCGCAATGAAATGAATGGTGTGAAGTAGATATGAGCTCATAATGATAATGAAGTAAGTAACAATTCAATAATTTACACAAACCTAACTTTTTCACGCTATATACATACCCATTACATTTATATAAGTACAAGCACCAAAAAAGTTCATCAGAATTTTTTTTAACGCAGATCATTCACTGGACAATAAGATCATGACAATAAAAAAAATTCAATGGCATGAGGTTTTGAGAATTAAGAAAATTATTCCAATCCACTATTTTACCAAACACATAAATTCATCATAAAAGTTGAAAAAAGAAGGCTTAGTCAAACTTGTAGATATTTTAACCTAGTCCTAAGCAAACTTAAGTTTGCGCCATGTGGAAAAGTTAATAAATGCATTAGTCAACGCACCTTAAGATAAAAGATACAAAAAAAAAACATAGATAACAATAGTTGGATTTAAAAACGGTTATCTAAGGAATAGTGAAAATTAAGGTGTTCTTTTTATTGACATTGATGTTAGCAAGTTTCAACTTAGATTTTGAGATTTTCTATAGGTGAGCAGAGACTTGGTACTGTAATTGTACAGTTGGGCTGCAACCATACCATATGCTTAATTTATACTCTGTCCCTAAGAGGTACGTTAGTGAACTTTGAAGCTTTTAGCTAAAAAATCTTAAATTTTGTCCAAACTTTTAGTAAAATTTAACCTTAGCCTTTTAAAAGTCAAAGATACGCTTAATTGTTGTGAACCTTTAACCCCATTGGATCATTTTTATATGGTGCGTCTAGATCCTTACCCGTTTTGGATACATTCATATTCTTTTCTCGCTAATTGATGCATATGTGAATTTTAACCTTTTCTAGAGACAAAATGTTTATACTTAGACGACAAATAGATTGTAATTTAGCTTCATCTATTTAGAAGTCAAAAACACCATGGAGTTTTAGAAACCCTATAAATTTAAAAAGGTATTTGAAGGAAGTTTTTTTTTTTTGCCATTTAACCCTTTTGTTTCTAAACTTGAGAGTTTTCAAGCAAAAAAAATCATTAATTGTTTTGATCTCAAATAAATTGGAGTCTTTATCAATCAGGTTTCACCTAATCTTATAACTTATAAAAGTGAAATATACAAGACGATAATTATATGAAGAGCATCTTATCATGTAGATATACGATATCCTGATTACAGTAGAACATACAAAAATAATAAATATATCAAGAACATGTTATCATGCAAATAAGGATATTTTAATAACTTTAATTCATACTTCGTTGTTGGACGAGAATGGTATGATCAAGCGATCCTTAAAAGTCATGATTGAATATGCATTTAAAAAATCTTAAAAGTTTTGTGATAACTTCGTTGCACAAATATGTCCGTTTAAAACCCAAAATCAAACTTAGTTGTATTATATCTTCAATATACTACTATGTTTGTATCATGAATCTAAATACATGCACAATAATTCAAATATGCAGTGTACTCATCAATATACCTATATAAAATACAAAATCTAAAAGGATTGATTTGTTGAAGAAAAACTCAATTTTGATTAGGGTAAAATATTATCTCTTTCCTTCGTATGCAGAAAAGGCTACAGAAAAATCTGTTATCTGCAAGTTGTTTCTTTAATCGAATTCGATGGATAATATATAGTAGCTCCAAGTATTCTAGTTTTAAAGTGGACCGAAAATAGATTTTAATAGGGCTCTTACCATGCAGGAGTTCAATGATGATTTTGTAGAGTTTTATTCAACTTTTTTTTAGTAAAAGTAAAAAAAAAATCTACTCTAACAAAAGCATATAATCCAATAAGAGTATTTTAAGTAAATAGTCTTGATATTGCGCGAAGTCAAAAACACCATTGATTTTTAATACCACTCTAATAAAAGAGGATACTTTTTGAAAAAAATAATTATAAATCAAAAACACCTCTAATCACCCTTAATACTGTGTGTAAAGACTTCAATTTAAAAAAGACGTTTTAAGGAGAGATTAAATGACCTTTTTAATTTCATCCTTGCTTTTATATATAAGTACGATGAGTATTTCCTTTAGGGTTCTCATGAACTTAGATTTAGGGAAGGGCGAAGGGCAACAGACTCTGACTTCGGGTTCCATCATTGCATAGTGAAATTGCAAAACGGTCGTACTACGAGCTAGGTACGGCCACATCGTAAACCTTGTTCGCTCATACCCGGAGGCGTGGACGGTCCCTATGGTAGTAAATGCTTAAATGTTGGCCAAAACTTCACTTCTAAACTTATTCAGGTAGACGATGCATACCTCCTCCTCCTGTACTCTTAGCACAAGCCACCTCCCACCATGCCAAATGCTTTTCAAGTTGATGAGACCTGAGAAAGACAAATCCCTTCAGTTGCCTCATTTTTGTAGCTACTTGTAAACATGTTCACAGATCTCGTTGATAAACAGACAGAAAAAGAAGTAGGAATTTCACATGTCATTCTTTACCAGAGCATGGCTCGCAATCTCGATATAATAACGCATTGTGATGGTGGTGATTTTGGGGCGTTGGGAAGGGGATGGCTATGGAGTGGCAGAGGAGAGTGTCTTTCGCTCGTAACTACATTTAGAAAAGACTGAAGTTCATTCATCGTAGCATTTGGATGAACTTTCCTTTCTTATTGATACATTAGTACTCCACCCTTTTTATTAAATTTCCTATCCTATGTGAACTTCTACCATATATTTAGTACATTTAAACATTGCCCTACTCATCATTTGCGTTAGCTTGACTTGCCAAAAGATATTTGCTTAACATATAATTGCTACCAGCGTTTTATTTGAACGGTTATATATACTGGAATATATCATAGGATCTTACATCAAATTAAAGAAGAAATCCTTTTAATATGCATGTAGTATAAAATTTTCAATCTAATGAAATTTTTAAGTGGGAAATGAAATTTTCAATCTAATAAGTCCAATGATAATCTAATTTTCTATAAAAATTCAAAAGTCAAAAATGTCCAAATACCTATGAAAAAGCTTGTTGAATAATTAAAAAACCCTTCATAGTTATCACCCGAAGAATCATCATACTGGGATGAACACCCACAAAAGGTTGTAAAACAATACAGATGGTGTTATTTAGAGACAAATATTGTAGTATTACGTTAGTATCATTCAATCATTTCAAAGTCCACAACTTCCTTGTGAGATGGATGCAAGGTCATTTCGGTCCAAAGCCCAAACTTTTCAAACGGCGGTGTTGCGAAGGAACTGATGCTTGAAATATTTCAGGCGGCAAAAGTTTGCTTTTGGTTTTTTCCAATTTTTCAAACTTTTTTGTTGTATAGAAGAATATTTTTGAAGGACAATATTGGTATTTTCATCATTTAAGTTACCAGCTGTAGATACAAAATGGGGTACAAATTGCAAGGGATATTAAAAAACGAGCGAGAACAACAACTCAACTTAGGAAAAATCTTGCATCAATATCCACCATCTAGGGTTAACTCTACCAAGTATAGTTGTGGACATAACTTTAAGACAGCCAAGTTTGATTTTGCTTTCGGATCCTTTCCTCTTGAGTAACAAAAGAGATATAAGAAGATAGTTTAAGGCACTTGATCTGAAAAAAATGTGTGTGTGTGGCAAAAAGGCTTGCAGTTTACGATGACAGATCATCGTTAAACGATGACGGATCATTGTTAAGACACAAGTAAACATGTGCACATGAAGCGCTCTAAAAGTTTATGAAGCTAGAGTATGATTCATCAACGTCAACTATTCATGGTTAACATAACTAATTAGAATCAATAAGGTGATCTCCCACTTATAAAAGCCTTAAGCAGTTGATGTAGGCGAAATTAGTAGGCGTACCATCTTCATTGTAATCCTTACTTGAGAGAAGCTAGCAAGTTGTTGATGCAGCTCCGAAGAAAGCTGAAGTCCCTCAATGAGTGGAAGCTTGAAAATGGCGAAAGCCGAGAGCAAATTATTGTTTTCTTTGTTATGTTGGTAGCTAGTAGTTATAAACGAGTGTATGATTGCACAATTAAAGTGGAAGAATATTATATACTTCATAATCACTTTACTTTAGGAGCGCTATCAAATGTTGCACTAAATAATATTCTTTGTTTGTGATAGAATAATACTGAGAGGAGCTGTAGAACTTCTTTTTTTCATGTGATTCACGTGAACTAAGGATCAACCCACAGGCCAGAACCCCTTTTTGAAATAAGAAAAGTACATATAGCCTTACCGGTTTTCCTTTTTCTGCTGCAAATATTTGTCGCTATATTTTTCTGGTGGCAAATCATTATAATATCCATTAGAGACAATAAAGATTAGCAACAACTTCAATTGTCACCAATGAGAATTTGTGACAAATATTTGCCACTGAATGAGAGGGGGTTGGAGGAATTTATATGGAGGCTTATATGTAAAAGCATTAATTGTCTTCAACTTAGCTGATGTTATATTACTTACAAAATTTTGGCTGCTACACAGATTTTAAAAAGATACCTACAACAATTGTATAGCAACAATTAATAATCGCGATGATTTTTGAATGACTTTTTTACTAATTCTATGTGATCATTTTTTACCGTACTTTTTTAGCTAGTATCACTAAACAATCGCCACTAAAATTTTTAAAATACCATTAATTATCGCTACTGGAGTTGCTGGTATCTTTCTACCACCGTAAGAGTAGCAGTCCAAAATTTTCTAGGGTAAATTACACACGGCACCCTTAAGGTTTGCCCTAAATTACACACGGATCTCCTTAAGTATTTTTATTACTCTTCGCCCCCTGTGATTTGTCATTGTCTTGCATAAAGCCCACTTCCAATAGGGCACCGTGAGAAAAAATTAGGGCAACGTTAATTTATTGTGATATACCGAAATTGTCCTTATCTTCTCCTCCTCCTCCTCACTACAAAAAAACCCAGTTTACTAATATACATGCACGATGGTGATTGAAAACTTTGAAGAGAATAAATCTATTATAGAAGCTTAATGTTCATATCTACTCATGTTTTCTATTGGTGACATGTAAAAGTGGTGAAGGATATGGTGGCAGAGAGGAATTGAGAACTAAAAGGCCAGGAAAACAAATCAAACCATCACCAAATTCGATGGTTGCTACTGACGATCTAACCTGTGGATGGGGCGATCTAACATGTGGATGTCTAGATTCAGGGGTCATGGGTGGCCGACGGTGCTAGGTTGTTGAAGAGAGGCGCGATAGCACAAATGGACGACTGGTGGTGATTCTCGAGCGACGACGGTCGTGAGTGGGCAGATATATAGAGGCGAGAGATAGGTGGTCGGTGGCCCCTTCGGTGTGCGATAGGGTGAGATGGTGGACGGCAATAAAGTGGGCAGTGAAGTGGGGGGGTTGTAACTGATGGGCTTTCTTACGGAGAGACAGTGCCCGGCAGTGTTGTGTTGGTGATGGGGACTGTTGGCTGCGGTTGTGGATTGTTTGTGGCTGATGGTCATGTGTGTGTGATTGGTGGTTGTGGGTGGCCTTGGGTGTGCAGTAGGTGGTTATGCGGTTGGTGGTTTGGCCGATTTCAGATTCACGATTCATTGTCTTCGCGCAGAGGTCGTGGTCGACCGCTGTGGGTCGTGGTGATGGGGCAGTGATGGGTCGTGGTGGCTACGGTTGGTGGTTCGTGGCTTCATCGGCAGTGGGTGTGGCAGTCCAAAGGGTGTTGCCGCCGTGTGTGTGTGTGTGTGAGAGAGAGAGAGAGAGAGAGAGGGGTGAATTAAGTTGTTTATCAGGGGTATGACCGTCCTTTCATTAATTTTGTTAACTCTGTTAATAGAAAATGGTTTACACATCGCGTAAGATCCAATAAAGTTGAGCCCCATCTGGCGGCTTTGGGGTAAAAATTGCTTCCCTCGATTGGTATTGCAACAGAAGGAGGTTTTCTATCTTGCTTTTTTTAAGATGCCTGAATCAAGCTGAACTGCTGCTTGTTGGCTTGTGGCAATTTCACGGTGCACTCCTTATTTGTATTTTAACACCCCAAGGTCATGGCGGCAATTTTCACGGTGAGATCCGTGTTTAGAACTTATAATTTGTATGTTTAGCTGTAGTAGCAATTGGGCCTTTAACACCCAAATAATTCTCTCTTGAGCTTCTACTTGAGCTATCTAGACAGAACCAAGGGAATTCTAATTTCAACATTCCATTAGTTTGAAAGTGGACTTAATTCCATAAAAATTTAACTTTTGTTGATGTAAAAGCATGGACAAGCATATTGGGGCATGAGTTTTGGGAATATTCTTCTCCCTCGATCTTTAAAAAAAAATTCAGCTGCCCACCCTTCTCAATGTTTCTGTCTCCGCCGGCTTGACACAAAATAGTAAGTGACTTACTAGTTGCGTGTGGTATAGGTTGTGCAAATTGAGGGTTGGATGGCGATAGAGCGTGCGAGCTCGGCGAGGAGGTGGTAGTCCGACGGCGATGGGGTGTAGAAGATGGAATTTGACTCCCTTGATTGAGGCGTGCACGTTGAGGGATATCTCCATGCTCGTGGGTGGTGAAAACAAAGGTGATTGTGCGTGGTGTGGACTGATGGAAACTATCTGCAATGGCCAGGGCTGGCCGGTAATGGAAGCTGAAAGGGGGAGCAATCTGATAGGCGGGAGAGCAATATAGGCTCGACGAGGTGGAAGGGGAGAGAAACAGGAAAACGGGAGAATTAAGGTGTCGTACGTTTGCAAAATGTTTTTCCTTTTTCTATTTTGTGTTTTTGTTTTCCTTTTTTTTTTGTATCCAGTTCAAAAATATATTTTTATATTTTTATCATTTTCACCACTTTTTCGTATCTACTTTTTCAAGCTATCCCTCTACGTTTATCATTTTTATTTTTAATACTTTTTTTTTTGCATACATCATTGTATGTTTAGCCTTTTTTTTACCTATATTGTCCTATTTTTTCCCTACTACTTCCTCCATCCCTCATAAATTGATCATATTTTCCTTTTGAACCGTCTCACAAAAATTGCTTACTTTCTATATTAAGAAAGATTTTTTAAGCTTTTCCATCATATCGACCCATTTTACACTTTTTTTTATACAATTTCTCTCTCCACCAACTTATTTTCTCTCTATGGGTCCACTTTTTTATTCTATTTCTCTCTCCATATTTAACACCCCATCAACCAATTTTCTATCTCTCGGTCCACTCTCTTCTCCCTCTCTCTAAAGAGTAAGATGTAAAATACAGCATATATAACTTAAATCCTTAATTAATATGCATATTAAGTCAAATGTGATCGAATTATCAAGGCTGAAGGGAGTATTAACCTACCATATTATCGTTTATGCTTTCATTTATTTTCTCAACAAGCCTCACTATATTCACTTGCCACACCTCCCAAAAGAAATATTAAAAAAAAAAAGAAATTTTTTTGGTGCTACCCTGGTTGGAGGAATCTTCCTCCAACTCCCTATATAACGACAATCTATCGTCTCTAAATATTTTTAGTGACATTTATTTAGTGACGCTAAAAAAAGTGCTGCTAATAATTGTCGTAGATAGTATTAAAAAAAGCCACTAAAAATATTTAACGACTGTTAATTGTCACTATACACATGGTTGGAGGAAGATTCATACAAACCGGGTAGGAGCCAAAGTCTGTTCTTAAAAAAGGGCCTCGCGAGTATCTCCCACTCTTCACACCTCCCTTCTCCCTTCACAAGCCATATTCCCCTCCCCTTTAATAATTTGAGATGAACAATCCCGCCTTTTGTGAAATATAAAAGTTACTTACTCCATCTTAGAAAATTTGTTTTATCTTAACTTGTACGCATATTGAAGATTTAAATCACATTATATGTGTTTTTCATTCTAGAGAGAGAAAAAAAAGTTGGTCAGGAGAGAGAAAATGGGTTGTAGAGTATTAAGAAAATGGAATGAGAGAAAGAAAATGAATTGGTAGAGATTTAAATGTAGAGAAAAAAATATAATAAAAAATAGTGAAAAAGGTAAATATGAACAAATACATACAAGATCATTCTTAATTTAGAAAGTGAGCAACTCTTTTAGGACGACTCAAAAAGAATATGTGATCAATCTTTTAGGGACGGAAGGAGTGTTTGTCATAAGTTATTTTTACATATGATAAATGATTTTTAAGTATAATTAAAGAAAAGGGAAAATGAAAATTTTTTAAAATAAGAGAAATACTTTTAACAAGTTTTCTCACCCCCCATAAATTGCTTACAACAAGCAAAAAATTAATATCTACAGAAGTAGCATAACTCGTAACGCCACTAGTGAGAACATTAAAAAAATAATATACATAAAAAATTAAAAATATATATACATAAAAAAAACACAGTTCGTCAACCACTTCGATTATTCACGCCGCCACCAAGAATACAAATACATTACTATTCGCCGACATGATGTAACATGTAAAGCCATAATCAACATTAAAAACGGCAAAATACAAGGAAAAAAAAAACACAAGTTCCGGCAACTTCGATAAACCGTTGGTTGATATCAGCCAATATGCTCACTTATCCGCATAAGCATTGCCGCATAAAAATGTTGAGATCAGTCATATTTGAAATTATCACCAAAGTGAAAAAACTGGTTTTATCTAATGAAAAACAAAAAATTATTTAGAAAGTAGCTACAATAACAAATTAAAAAAAAGGTACATTCTCATATATGTGAAAATGCTTTTGTGATATATGTTATGTATTGATAAAACTACCTCCCAAGTCTCATAAATAGCAGTCAATTTATTGTTATCTTCATCCAACTCAAGGCCCGGGGGTTGTAGCAATCAAGTAATATCTCGTTTGTGTCATTCTAAGTTTTAAAAACCAGTGGAATAGATGCGGTTCCTTAAAAAGAGCATGTTGTACAAGGAAGTCATTATACGTGCTTCCTTTTCCGCGGTCCAATGGCTTAAAAGCGGTGGTTGTGATTGGTTTTCTCCTCACGTGCGTAGAAGAGTTTTAAATTACTTTCAATCTCCACGGTCCGCTGTACTTCACTTGAAGGATCCATAACCTAATTAAAAGCTCAATAATGTGTTAAAAATATCATAGTAACAAATGACGTAAATAATAGTAAAAATTATAGATATTAAATATATCATGTATTGCCTAAAAAGTTGATAAAATCTTACAATCTACTTTGAAAGTTGTGTGTTTTCCCTCTCCAAAACTGCCTCGTGTATATATATATAGAGAGAGAGAGAGAGACGTATTAATTTTATATTGATGACTTAAATATTAGTTCAACCGCATATGAACAAGTGGTGATAATGGTAATGTATAATCTGCCTTCTCGAGCAAATAAATGGAGACTTTCATAAGCTTTTCCCCCCCTATACTCGCATCAAAGTGTGTGCCAAATTTGTAACGTTTTGTATGGTCTTCAATATACACCGATGAACACCAACAAGTGGTGATGGTGGTGATGTCTAATCTACTAATATTATCTTTCAATGATTGATTGCTAAGTCTGTAATGAAGCAAACAAGTCCATGCGTCACAATATTGTGAAAAGCTACTTAAGCTTATGTAAAACAAAAAAGTGAATATCCTAGTTTAACAAGCATATAGTACATAGCAAAATTCCCAATAAAACATATATACCCCAACTCAAATCATGAAACCTACTTTTTTTCTTCATTAACGTTCAATAACTAACGGCAACCCAACAATTATGTACGGCGGTGACGATTAGCAGCTGCAACCATAGTTCCTCCATATATGATTAGTCACCCGATCCTTGAAGTTCGCCATGTGATTGCAAGCAGTTTGCGACAAGTAGAGACCTTCAAACCTTGTTGTCTCTTCCCCAAGTACTCGAATGCCGTCCGCCGTACAATCCATGAAAAGAATGTCCTCTGGCGTATACAATAATTGATTCTTTACATAAAGATGAATAGTTTTTCATGTATTACATGACGACTTAATTCTGTGAGCACATACAAAGTTGGGGCATATCCTCGAGTTCAACCACAATGAAGAAGAAAATTGTCATTATTGAACATTTGAACTACGTTAACGACTTGACCTCTCACTGCTATGCTGCTAGGTTTGAGCATATTTTTGAAGATCAGGCACAGCGAAAATGTCTCGTATTGACCTGCCTCATGACCATTCTAAAATGGGCACGAAGATCTAAAAGACGTAGACATATAACTTGTGACAGAGCTTGCGGAAGAAAGGAAAAATGGTGTTCGAGAACAAGCTCTTAAGCATTCGACTCGTTGCAATGGAAAATTTCTTGACCCACTCTTAAGAGGGCCACAAAACATGGACTACTAATAAAGTGGTGATCTAGTCTTTTAATAAATTCAAATAGTCCAAATCACGCGGGACAATTATTGGCAGTCTAATATCACAGAAATGAAGGAAATAAAAATTTTAAGTGTAATTTATCCTCATAGCATTTGGACTGGCAATAAGAGAAAGGATCGGACACAAAGCCCATGATGCACAAGTCATAAACCAACTACATAGCCTGTGAATTGGCAGCCTATTTGGAAGTTCGACGGCATGGAAAAGTGATCCACTCCGGAAGACTTTGGACGGTAGATTTGAATGGGCCCTAGAAAATTAAGTACATTTCAAGCCTCCGCAGCAATCATTAGTCATATGAAATACACAAAACCTGTAATGAATTAAGGTGACCAAGGGCGAACGTGATACATTTGTGATAACTAGTGTGTTCATCAAGTTGAACAATAGAATAGATGTAAATACCAAAGAAGAATATTAAAAAAAAATTGAAAGCTAAAATTGAAAAACCATGGCTATGTAGATGCTGACGTAAGGATACATGTTAACTTGTTGATCTTTACACTTTAAACCTTCAGACAAAATGTATCATTTCAAAGTTAGAATACGGTACAAAGCCCTTCCTACGGCGCTATAAGTAACTATTGTAGAAATTGGTGGCTTCTTAGGCATTATCAGTCACTTTAAAAAGTGAAAAATAAGAAGAAAAAAACATTTCTTATATCTACTCTTACATTTGAAATGATGCATTGAGGAGGACATGATTCTTAAGAGCAAACTAGCAAGATTAAGGAGGAAACAACTACTGCTTCAGCAAAATGCTGACCGTGCACGACCCATGATTAGAGCATCAATTGTGGAATTGGAGAGAGCGAGGAATTTGCATTTCTCTCTCTTACGCATGAAACGCCTGAAACGAGTACACCAAGCTTATATGTACACCAAGCTTATATTTATATCCCGCAATCATGGACGGTGTCACGTGTCAACCGAGCACGTTCAATTTCAAATTTAAACTCCAAACAAGTTATGCAACATATAGACATACAAAATGCAATAATCACGCAAGGTATTGCTCGAGTTTCAAATGGCAATTTTAAAACAACAAATAAATGAAACAAAACATAATTTTCTTTTAATCATTATTGAGTGATGCACTGAAATTCTTAAGTTTTTTCCGTTGTTAAACCTGAATTTGTTATCTTCAGCTTCTCAAAGGTTTAGGTCTAGATGATAAACATTACATGGAAATCCACGGTGGTCATAATATAGTGTCGCAACACATACGCCTATAGGAGGCAACTTCAGTGGACAACGCCAATTTTGCTCCACAAATGGCATGCATTTGATACTTAAATTCCTAAAAAATATCTTCTTTGTCGTATTATGTATTCTTCTCACGTGATGCACAAATATATGCCATAAGAGAGGTACTACGCACGCAATCCTTGCAATTACTAAGAACGATTTGTATCTCTCGGAAAGATTACTGATGTAAAAATTGCGATCACCACCCCTTAATCTTGAAAAAAATATTATGTACTTGGTATATCCAGTCCACTTGGTACTTTCTGACTGCACATTTTACATTTCTTTTCGCTATTGGGTGTCGGTTAAACTGCCGAAGGGGCGGGTGCACTACGATCTTCTGTATTGCGCTTTTTGTTTACAGTTCCTTGATGCGGCGGATACCATTTGCCTCTAAACCATTCAGTTCTTGTGAGCGGTTCAGGAAAGGTATCGGCAAAACTGTATGACCTCTGTCAGGCCTCAACTATCATCTGGAGAAAAGGAAAAGGGTCAAATACCATCACCCCTTAGGCTGCAGGCCATGCGCCGAAGTCTATCAGCAGCTCTCGTTGGGCTTTGGCTTCACCTAGTTAATAGGCAATTTAAAGCACAATCCTGAACTGAAAAAACCAGCTATTGTTACAATCCTACTCTTAGAACAGTGAGACTTGAAAATTAAGGCCGAGCTGGCTATTCGTGTCTGATTAACTGCGGCATGCAAAGAGTGGAATCACACTATTACCAACCAGCGGATTACTCTAAACAAATATAGCAGCAGTCACAAGCAACACCATTTAACATATTTGGCAGCAAGGCAGGATTTACAATCGTTTCGCAAACCACCTTCCTATGCCAGTGAATTTGAGAGAGCAGTAGGGTAATGACAAGCATTCCTAGCAAATTCAGTGTGCTACAAACTGCAGGTGGGATAGGATCGTTCGATCATGTTTTACATGCGTTATATCAGATAGCAAATTCATTTTCCGTCCACCATGCTTTACATACTACATGCAACTTACATTTTCTAAAACATAGATGGTTGACTAATGCACATTAAAAAGTTTTTGAGACCACCATAGAACTTCTCTTTATGGCTCGTCGTCACTACTAAATAACAGATTCAGGTCAACAATGTTTATGCAGCCATCATCGACATAACCATACTGGATTTCACCATCCCTTCCCTGAAGGAGCTTCACATGCAAACCGTGCCTACAATCAGAAAAGTGAAAACGAGTTCATCAATATTACCACAAACACAATCAGGGGAGCTGAAAGATCCTGTGACCATGAAATCACCAATCAGGCAAAAACTAACTTGGGCTTGGAGCAATACCTACTATCAAGGAATACATAGATTCGGAAGACGTAAACGTACCGAGGATGTCTTTTATCCTACGTGTATTTAAACATGCAACATGTTGCATGCATGCTATCAACACACACAGACATACCGAAACCAAAAGAATAATAAAACAGAGATTGGATCTATTTTCTTCCAATTTTCTCACAAGATTCTTCAGAACACAACATAGTCTGACATAAAGGAGAGACATAATTTTTTTCTATATGGGTATCTCTATAGCATCAGGATGATAAGAGCAGTTATGATGATAGCCTTCAACGTTAATCACAGTACCAATCTATGAAGCACCGGTGCGGCACTTAGGGTGAAGCACCGGCACCGGGTACGTGTTGAGTGCAGGTGCGCTCGGGTGCAGCACCAGTGGGTGTCAGGTGTGTGTCCATCAATTTTTTTAATTTCTTAAATCCAGGGTTCGGATCGGGTGACCACCTGGTAGATCTAAGACCACCGGCCACTCCGACGACACCAGCGACCACCGGCCACTCCGGCTACGCCGACAATCACCGGCCACTCCGGCGACACCGACAACCACCGGCCACTCCAGCGACACCGGCAAGGACTCTGACGAGAGAGAAGAATGGAGAGAAAAAGTAGACGCAGCAGAAGGAGAAGGACTTACCGGCGGCGGCGTGGGGCCAGAAAAGAAGAAGAAGCTGGTCGATGTTATCTATGTTGGAGGCCGACCGGCAAAGAAAGGCTGCTTTCTTTTGATTAATAGTGAGAAGGCTGACTTTTGACTCTTGCCAAAATGTTTGTTAATTTATGTTAAGTACCCATAGTTAAGTTATTACATAAACCACCCTAGTACTTCAAAGAAATAAAAGTGATTCCACATAAAAACTTTATTCTTTTCAAATTTATAATTTTAATATTTATAAAACAGTCCATTAAACTTAACAAATTCTTACTGAAAGCTTTAAAATTTACGAAAGAGCCCGTTAAACTTAAAACCTCACTACTTTGTTTGGAATATTAATATCTTTTTACATATATCAAACACACATATTATGGTTATTGAGATTCAAACTATTTAAAAATTTAATACTAAGTGTGTATAATTTAAAAAATATTTATAAAATTTGTCGTATCCCTGCGGCACCGATATCCTCAAATTTTCATAAATGTTGCATCTGCGGATCTGCACCCGTGTCGTATCCGCACCTGCACCCGCATCCGTGTTTCATAGGTACTGTTGTAGCTATCTAAAAACTGGATCGGGAACCACACCAGAAATCAGGCCTGCAAAAGAGAACACAGAGTGACCGCCGGGTGGGGTTTCGGCGCGGGAACGCTCCGATGCTTAAGTCAGAGATGGCTAACAATGTAGAACTCTGAGAAGCAATAAAGACACAATGTATATGTGTGTGAACTTGTCTTTAGCTGAGGCGCTTGACCCCTTTAAATAGCGGTAGAAGGAGGAGTTCAAGTAGGACTGGTCTTTAACCAACTCTAATCAGAATCTAATTAGGATCCTAGAGGATCTCATGTCAATCTGAACTGATAGAGTCAGAGCCTTTTTAGGATTCTGCCCGGTGATTGATACGGTAAATGCCATATCAGTAATGAGCCAGTATGGATTACGTGTCATAACTGCCACGTGTCGTCCGTAGATTGGAGGGATATTTTTAGCTATATCATATGCCCCTGCTTTTGCCAGCATTAATGAAGCGGGTGGAAGCACACTTTTTCCACTAGTGATAGCGAAATATGCCAAAAACAGAATTGAATCTGTTTGTCTGGCATTTCAAATATCCAAAGAGTGCTCTGCTCAAACATAATTCTGCTCGGGCAGAGTTCTGCTCGGACGAGGTTCTGTTCGGACAGAATTCTGTTCGGATGGGATTTTGTTCGGACAGAATTCTGCTCGGCCGTTGTCACTCTGCTAGGGCAGAGTGTTCGGACGGGATTCTGTTCGGACAGAATTCTGTTGGGCCGTTGTCACTCTGCTCGGGCAGAGTGTTCGGACGAAATTCTGTTCGGACAGAATTTTGCTCGACCGTTGTCACTCTGCCCGGGCAGAGTGTTCGGACATGATTCTGTTCAGACATAATTTTGCTCGGCCGTTGTTACTATGCTCGGGCAAAGTGTTCGGACAAAATTCTGTTCGGACAGAATTCTGCTCGGCCGTGGTCACTCTGCCCGGGTAGAGTGTTCGGACGGGATTCTATTCGGATCGAATTCTGCTCGACCGTTGTTACTCTGCTCGGGTAGAGTGTTCGGACAGGATTCTGTTCGGCCAGAATTCTGCTCGACCGTTGTCACTCTGCTCGGGCAGAGTGTTCGGATGGGATACTGTTCGGACAGAATTCTGCTCGGCCGTTGTCACTCTGCTCGGGCAAAGTGTTCGGACAAAATTCTATTCGGACAGAATTATGCTCGGCCGTGGTCACTCTGCTCGGGCAGAGTGTTCGGATTGGATTCTGTTCGGATAGAATTCTGCTCGCCCGTTGTCACTCTGCTCGAGCAGAGTGTTCAGACGTGATTCTGTTCGGACAGAATTCTGCTCGACCGTTGTCACTCTGCTCGGGCAGAGTGTTCGGACAGAATTCTGCTCGGCCGTTGTCACTCTGCTCGGGCAGAGTGTTCGGACAGGATTCTATTTGGACAGAATTCTGCTCGGCCATTGTCACTCTGCTTGGGCAAAGTGTTCGAACGAAATTCTGTTAGGACAGAATTATGCTCGGCTGTGGTCACTCTGCTCGGGCAGAGTGTTTCGGACGGGATTCTGCTGGGGTAGAATTCTGCTGTGCCAAATTCTTGGTACCCTCCACGTGTCTCCTTCTCCATTGATGTCTTTGAGCGGGATTTAAAAATTTTTAAGTTTCTCTACTCTTCAGCTTGTGACACATGTGGGGTAGATGAACCGTTGCGTTTCCCCAGAAACGGTTACTTGGGGTTTCTCTATAAAAAGAGAACTCTCACTTCATTTTTCCTTCACTCGAAATTTTTTGGAAGCACACTACCCTTCAAGTAAGTCTTTTTCCTCTCTTCTTTCTGTTCAGCACTTCAAGTTTTTCATTGTTTCCTAGTTTGGGTAGAAAACATGTCCGAAACTTCAGCGTCAATTCCTCGTCCGAAGAGAGTAATTCATCTTCGAGTTCGGAACGAGTTCCAACTTCAGGAAGTGAAGTTGGAACTTCCAATCCACAACTACCACTACCTTCAACATCCCATCCATTCCAACCTTCAACTTCTCAACCATTACCGCCTTCATCTTCTCAACCTTCGCACTCTTTGTCTAGAAAAAATGCCTTAGGAGATGTAAAGGATCAAGCTGACATAAGGCTAATCCCAAACCTTGGTATACTGCTGATGAGAAGTCAGGCAAGATGTCTAGCGAAGATCTGCAGAATTTAATTCGGGAATATCCTCTTCCTGAAGGTTGGTATGCTCGTCTCCCTGGTTTGCAAGAACCACCTAACTACGGCACAAAGTTTGAAACGGGTGTCTATGAAGAGCAGGTGAAGTCTGGGTATAGGCTTCCTCTTCACCTTTTGGCTCTTCGTTTCTTCGAGCATTATCGCATGGCTCCCGGGCAGCTTGTTCCAAATGGTTGGAGGAAGCTTGCCGGCCTTATATATTTGGTCCAGACTTCAGGCTACAAACCAGATGCAACAGATTTTATGAGAGTGTTCTTTGAAATCTGTTTCGTCAAAAGAGTCGCGAACTGCCCGGGATGGTATTACATTCATAGTAGGCAACGGCTTCTGAAAGGAGGCCCAAAGTCCAATAAAGGCTGGCATTCTAGATACTTCTTCGTTGGCCACTTGGATAAGGGGGAGCTTCCGTTTGATAGAGACTGGAATCCTTTCTGTAAGGATTTTGAAAATCCTGGCAAGCCTACTCCCAACAGCCAGACTAAGCATATACTTAGCCATATTAAGCTTTGAGGAGGTCTTTTCATAAATGAGCCTCTTTCGGAGGAGCAATTGGAGTGGGCGAAGATCATTCCTCCAGGGCCCATTCCAGCTGGTCTTCTGATTCCTTCTCCTCCTCGTGCTATTCCTAGCATGACATCTGCACAAACCGTTCCTCTAGGTGTGCTTTATGGAAGTTATTGATTTCAATTTGGTTTCTATGTTTATTCCCGTACTGATTTCTTTCTTCATTGCAGAAATGGCTAGCGGAAGTGGAAAATCACCACAAGGAGGCTTTCTCGGTGTTCTTCAGAAAGCTAAGGGGAAGCACAAGGAGAAACAGCCAAGTGCGAAGTTGCCCCATGTTCTTAAGAAGACTAGAGTTACTCCTCCAGAATGTTCTCCACGTATCTTGGAGCAAGTGTCCATTGATGACGATCCTATCTTTCGACCGAGGTGGACACTTAGGTGCGATGACCTTGGAATGCCGGATAGCCAGGTCTCGGAGCAGCATCTTCTTTATGGGATTCTTCCTCGAGATAAGGAGGTCTTCCAGACTCAGACACACGAGACCTTTGCCTGCTCTTTTGCCCAGGCCGTCTATATAGTAACGTCCTTTGTTTCAACTAGGTTTCTATTTTATTTTCAACTTTCATTTAACTGATGGTTCCAATCTTCATTCCAGATGTACGCTAGCGGATCTGAGATGCTTTCTCGCTTTGAGATGGCAAGGCAGGTGGCAGCAGATGAAGCTCAATAGAAGAGGGAAGCTGTTAAGGACGCACAAGAAGCTTCTCATCGTGTTGAAGAGCTAAGCAAGCAAGAGGCAGATCATCTTGCTCAGATTGTGACTCTGGAGAAGAGGCTGGAGCGAGTCAAGAGGAAGGCAGCATAAGAGGTGACCAAGGCTCGTGACCAAGGCATCCGCGACTTCTTGGATGGAAACGCTGGGGATGAGTGGCTGAAGAAGCGAACCGACGATGGCCTTGAGATTTATGAGCTTGGCTTCGCGAAGGCCAAAGAGATGTTTGCCGAGCGCTTTCCTGACATCCCTCTGGGTGACTTTGTTCTGCCTGCGATAGTGTCTCCATCTGGAGAGACTGTTATGCCTTCAGATGCAGGGGATGCCGCAGCTTCTCATCTTCTGGGGGAAGGTCCTTCTGGTGATGCCCCCAAGCCTTAGAGTTTAGCCTATGTATCTAGGCTTTGTGCTTTATACAGACAGAGAATTTTGATGCCCGTTTGGGCTTATTGTAAAACTCTTTATCTTTTATTTCATGCTGTTATGCTTTACTATGTATTTCTCATGGTTTGTCTTTACCATTCACACAGTATTATTGATTTTTACTTTGGCTTAAACCCTTTATTCGTCACTTAAAGAGTTGGCAAAGAAGTCGAGGACCCTCGCTCGGCCTAAATTTCGAAGAAGCAAAAGCTTTTGTGGAGTGACGGTGCCCCCATTAACTCTTGTTTCTTCACGGATATAGATCTGTAGCTAATCCGTTTGGCCTACTCTTGTATTTTTATAAAACCCAAGAGTGTTCGGCCATCACTCTGTTTAGACAGAATGTTTTGCATAAGTTGGTCACTCTGTTCGGGCAGAGTGTTCGGCCATCACTCTGTTAGGACAGAATGTTTTGGTGAAGTTGATCACTCTGTTCGGGCAGAGTGTTCGGCCATCACCCTGTTCGGATAGAACGTTTTGGCTAAATTGATTACTCTGTTTGGGAAGAGTGTTCAGCCATCACTCTGTTCGGACAGAACGTTCTGGCTAAGTTGATCACTCTGTTCGGGCAGAGTGTTCGACCATCACTCTATTCGGACAAAATGTTTTGGCTAAGCTTATCACTCTGTTCGGGCAGAGTGTTTGGCTATCACTCTATTCGGATAGAACGTTCGGCCATCACTCTACTCGGGCAGAGTGTTCGACTATCACTCTGTTCGGACAGAATGTTTGGCCATCACTCTGTTTGGGCAGAGTGTTCAGCTATCACTCTGTTCGGACAGAATGTTTAAGTTTATATAATAATGCTGAGAAAAATGACTTTATTGCTCGAGCAAAAGATAAAGTTTACATTAGATTGCTTGACAACCGATTTATTTGAAAAAATCTTTCTAAAGACAATTTCTAAAAGATTGGGGTTTTGATAAGGTCTGGGCCCTTATCCCCCTGAAAACAAAGTGTCTTGCCTCGAGGCAAGATGCTACTGGTAATATTTCTGCAAATTCTCAGCATTCCAAGTGCGAGGAATTGGTTTTCTAGAAAGTGTTCCCAGTGTATAGGCGCCCGGTTTGAGCACCTTTATAACACGATAGGGTCCTTCCCAGTTTCGAGATAACATTCTCGTCGCTGTCTTTGAATCGGAGACTTCTAACTTGCAAAGACATCCCCATAGGTTCTCAATAGGTTCACCTGCTCGAGCTTGGTGTTTTCCTTAAGATTCGAACCCTTCCGAATTGTCTTGTCTTCTTCACCGGGATACACTTCAATGCTTACAAGATTTTCAACTGGTTCTCCCATTTGCATCTTTGTGTCTTCCCGGAGGTCTTCGATAATGAGTGCTTCCTTGTTCTTTGATCGACATGAAGTCACGTAGCACTGACGAGCTGTAGTCTGGTCTCCTTTCACCTCTCCAATCCCTTGTTCCATGGGGAACTTCATCTTAAGGTGATAAGTTGACACTACAGCTTGTAACTGATTGAGTGCTAGTCGTCCCAATAGGGCGTTGTATGCTGAGGGGACCTTTACCACCATAAAATCAAGCATGAAGTTGGCTTGTGCCGGAGGTGTGTCAATCGCAACTGGGAGTGCGATAATACCTTTGGCTGCAACTAGATGATTGGAGAATCCACACAACGGTGTATCCATCTTTCGTAGACGGTCCGTTGGAATGTTCATCTTTTTTAATGCATCGTGAAATAAGATTTCTACGGAACTTCCGTTATCAATCAAGACACATTTTACATCAAAGTTCCCAGCTTTAATCGCGATGACTAATGGATCATCATGAGGAGTTTTTATATCCTTTGAATCTTCATCGGAAAAGGTGATTGCTGCTACGGGTACCGTCTTTGATTTCGTCTTCAGGGGTTGACTCGTTATGCATACTTCTCTGGCGTATACTTTTCGAGCTCGTCCTGATGAACCTCATGCGGCTAATCCCCCAGATATAGTGTTGATTGTACCTGCATTCTCTTCCCGATCTTCTCTTTCTTCCATGGCCGAAGGTGTCTGTTGTCTCCCATCTCTAGGAGCTACAAACTTTCTTAACTGGCCACGCTTGATAAGGGCCTCAATTGCTCGTTTAAGCGACCCGTAATTGTCAGTTCTGTGGCCATGATCGTTGTGAAAGTAACACCATAAATCTTTGTTCCTTTTATTTGGTCGAGATTTCATTTTGTCTGGCCACTGGAGAGCTTTATTGTCTTTGATCTCGTGAAGAATATGTGATGGTTTTGCATTGAGGGGTGTCAGCTTTTCCCAAGCGAACGGGTCTTTTGGACGACGTTCGTCATGCTTAGAACGTTTTGCTAACTTTCCTTCTGGAAGAGTTATCTCTCGAGATCGTTTCTTCTGTTTCTTCCTTTCCTTCTCCACGTCGTCCTCTGTGTCTCCAGGTATTCTTCTGCTCGAATATATTTGTTAGCCTTCTGGAGAAGGGATTTCATACTACCTGGAGGACTTTAGTTCACAGAGAATGCGAACTTGGATGTGGGTCGAAGGCCTCAGAGGAATGCAGTATACTTTACGAATTCGTCCAAATTATCGATTTCCAAAGTGGCTGTGTTGAATCGTCCGAGAAAGCATGCTAAAGACTCATTTTTCTCTTGCACAATGTTCAGCAGACTCGCTTCCTTCGGGAGCAACTGCTTCCAAAGTGCTTCTGAAAGAGATCCGATAATTGGCCAAATGAGTAGATGGATCTTGGTTGTAGAGATTTGAACCATGCATGCGCAGCCTTCCTCAGAGTGGTGAGGCTCTGCACATGATAGCGTCTGAGACCTGGAGGAGGAGCATGTTTGTTTCAAACTGGTAGACATGTTCTCCTGGATCTCCGGTGCCGTCGTAGAGATCACATTGAGGCATACAAAAATTGGGAGGCAGTTTTTGCTTTCTGAATGGCCTCTGACAATGGATATCCAGATTCATCCCTTGGGGGAGATCATTCTGGAGAATGATATCTAGGGACCACCTTCCAGGAGTCCCGTTCTTGAGAACGAGACTCAGGTGCCCTCTTCATGTGGGTAGATCTTCGAGGGGTCTCAGCTCTGGCGACCAGTTTGGGAGAGGAGTCGGTACTGTCTTCAACTGATGGATGACGTCGATAACAAGATCCACTCCTGGTTGTGTGATCTTCGTTCTTTTCTTTGGGATTGTAAGTCGGATCGGCCGTTGATCGGTATTTGCAACCGTAACTTGATCTGGAGGTGAGATGAAGATGAAGGTCACTGGGGTCGAGATGAGAATGGTGAGTGGACGGTGGAGCCACTGCCATGTCAAGTTTTTGTTGAAGAGTGTTCACGACACCTTTCAGTTCGTGGATTTCTTTCGTGAGGTTGACATGGCGTGTTGTGAATAGCTGTCGGTTTAGGCGATGACGAAGGTCCCTATTTTTCAGAGTAGACATCAGATAGCGATTTCTTCGAGGTCTAGTTTCTGATTCAGGAGTTGCAAATGTTATGTTAACGTGTGCATCTTCCGCAGAACCGGCACGACGACGTGAAGGTGTCAAACGGTGGTCACGACTGAGTCGACGAGAGCTGCTCGTTCGGGCATGACGGTGTGGAGAACGACTATGTGAAGAGTCGTTAGAAGAAGAGTGATTGGCCATGTTCCCTGTAGTGGTCCCATGAATGGCGCCAATCTGTTGTATCTAAAAACTGGATCGGGAACCACACCAGAAATTAGGCTTGCAAAAGAGAACACAGAGTGACCGCCGGGTGGGGTTCTGGCGGGGAACGCTCTGATGCTTAAGTCAGAGATGGCTAACAATGTAGAACTCTAAGAAGCAATAAGGACACAATGTATATGTGTGTGAACTTGTCTTTACCTGAGGGGCTTGACCCCTTTAAATAGCGGTAGAAGGAGGAGTCCTAGTAGGACTGGACTTTGACCAACTCTAATCAGAATCTAATTAGGATCCTAGATGATCTCATGTCAATCTGAACTGATAGAGTCAGAGCCTTTTTAGGATTCTGCCCGGTGACTGATACGGTAAATGCCATGTGTCGTCCGTAGATTGGAGGGATATTTTTAGCTACATCAGGTACCAATTAAATGCAATCTGTCAAATGGTTCACTTCTTGTTTCTGTTATAAGATCGATTGCCAGTCATTATGTCTCTGCATTTAAACCAGCCATGAATAAAAAGAGAAATTCTGTGAGGGTGCTACAATACAGCTGGTAAGGGAAATGAAAGGTGAGGAACTTAAAAAGTACAATGCACATTTCTTATTTTTCTCAGTTATTCTTTTAAGTAAGATAAAAGTTTTTACATGCTTCTTTCATCCCTAAAACAATAAAGACATGAATCGAATCTTGTGTCTGGGACATAGGCACCCTCAAAACTTACCTCTACATCTCCAAGAAAGGGATGCCACCAACTTAAGAAATAGACTCACACATTTCACCCATGTTTAGTTCCCCACATTCTTTTTTTTTTTGGCTTTTCTTCGGTGACGCTATATTATCGAATCCACCAACTTAAGAAATAGACTCCCGTATTTCATCTATGTTTAGTTCCCTACATTCTTGTTTTGGCTTTTCTTCGGTGACGCTATATTATCGAATCCAGAATCTTTCCTCCTTTTCATTTGCTAACAGCAACTGACATTATCCCAAGGGAAAATTAGGAAAAAGTGGGTTTTGGGATAAAATTTTTGGGGATGATGGGTTTGTTTTGAAAACTTGTGAAAAAGTGGGGTATATTTTGAAAATCTCTGAAAAAGGGGGTTAGTTGGAAAAAAATGGGTTTTTTGAAACCATATCTTTCCCATTCCCAAAATACCCCTCCCCTTGTTTGTCCTACATCAGACTTTTGAATTGAAATTGTAATATCATTCTCAACATTTTCTTCTCTTTCCAGCCAAACTCTCTGGCTCCCTCTCTCTCCATTTCCATCTGCCGACGACTCCTCAACGCCATCCACTTTCCGGCGACAGTGCGTCCACCTTCTGGCGACGCGATCTACATCTCTCTCTCTAAACCAAGTGTCTCTATCCCCCTCTCTCTCTCTCTCACTCTCTCCCCTCGATTCCATCTGTCGGCGGCGATGACGACACCTTCACCTTCCGACAACGACGATCCATGGGTTTCAAAATCAATCTATAGTCGTCGATGACGACACCCTTTCTCTCCATGGGTGCTAAAATTGATCCATTGGCAACGTCGACTCCCTCTCTCTCCTCCAAACCGAACCTTCCGGCGACGACATAGCTGGACAGCACCTTACGGCTACATCACCTCCACCTTGATCACCCAAGTTTGGATTGTGCTATCTATTTGTGGATTGCTTGGGTAAGCTATATTGTGTTACATATTACTGGAATTTTCTACTTTGTGTTGTCTGTGAAACTTCTATATTTGGTTCTTATGAATGACCATTAAGATTAGTGCAATTCATTTATTGTTTTCTACCATGAGAATCCCTTGTTAGGTGAATAATCCATCTTTGTTGAGTTAATTATCTTCTGCTCTGCACATTGATTTATGGAGACTCAAAATTTTTGTTCCTGTAATGTAATTAACCTACTAAGAGCCATCCATAGCAAAATGTTGCCCTCCATTGGAGTGAGGCTAGCTGACTTCATTCCCATCAAGATGACGCCAAATTTTGAGGATTGATTTTTCTTCTCCGTAATGGGGTGGGTTTTAAGGGGATATGGGTGATAGGCAGAGGCTTGTGTGTGTGTGTGTGTCAAGTTAGGGGGTTCAGTTCAATGTTTGAGATGGGTTATTGAGGAGCGACTGTGGGTATTTATATGTGGATACTTACTGAACTTTTGATGACAAGTCTTTGTGGAAAATGCATTGCAGTGGTCACAACATTTCCAACTAAAAATGACTTGCTTGCCAAAATCAGTAGTATTAGGTTGATTGAGAGTACTTTGAGTGACTTTATTTTATGTTTTTTAAATTGTACAGTTTTTTGACAAAATCATGCAGTTGGTACTTTGGCACTACAATTGGTTCAGTAAGAAACAAATGGGCACGCATGCAATGATAACTACACTTATGTTGAATTTCTTTGTAGTTTTTCTCGCGGCTTTTTCTTTATTTCATATGCAAATCTCTACTCTTTACAATATTTCATCACATACAATGAACACAAATCTTGTACTAGTACATCTATCTAATGTTGGGCACAGATTCCACATCTCACTTAACTGTCTATTTGTTGTATTATCCTTCAAAATTTTCCAGCTCAAGATACAATTCTTGATCTTCCCCTCTATCTGTGCAATGATCATTCCTGTACTACTGTTTTGCTGAATAAAAAGCTTTAGGAAAAGTTTCTATTTGCATTGGTTGTAAGAATATAAACGCCTTGATTTTCTGCACAAAATGCTAATAAGGTGGAGAAGTACATTGACACAAGTCGGTTTCTGCAAGAATGCAAGTACAGATGTGCGGAGATGCTTGTCATTCCTACTGCTTTTCTAGTTATCATTTATGCATGCTAATCTAGTTATCATTTTGGGCCTTTTATTATACGACCATTTTTTTATTATCTAATTGGTGGTCATAATTATCTGAATATTATGTTTGGTTTCAAGTCCTTAATTGTAACTTTTTTAAAACACAGTATCTATGTAGTTATTCATGTACGTTTATGAGAAGTCAAACCTGTGGGACGCTAAGATGCACTGCATGGTGTGAAAATTACCTATTGGCTTAAGCTTTTACGTCAAAATCGGAATCATCTTGTATATGTGGGACATCTTGGTGGTGGACACTTGACTCTTTGTTATCTCCCCAGCAAGGGAGACTCTCACTTTCCCGTGCTGACTAGCATGCATTGATTTGTCTTGATATTACTTAGACGTTTCATATAAAATAGGATTTCTGGATGTATTGAGTAAAGGTGCAATTGTATTTCTTGTTACACTGCTTCGGTGCCCCCCCTCCGGCCTTCTCCCCTCGGCCACCAGCTAGTTCATTTTGCCATCTTTGAAATCTATATGTTTGGTGTTATTTATGCAGATACTTTTGTTACTGCTGTCATCACTGGTCGCTATACACGCCTGCTATCTCTTGCTATAATATCGAAGAGTGCATTTACTCCTGATTGAAGCTTACTTAAATAATTCGTTCACCATTGCCTGTCTTGGACCAACTTAACTATTACTGTACTATATTTTGAGTAATCTAGGTTAAACATGCATTTCATAGAGACTGCCATGTGCAGTTACTATTGACTTTAGACTTGTAGCAGCCTCTTGTGTTTGGATTTTCATATCTTGGTTAGGTAAAAGGTGGTTGAAAATTGCTTCAAGCTTAGTCATCACCTTCACTTTTTGTAATTTCGGTAATCCTCTGATAAATACTCAGATCACGTCGAAAGCAATCCACTTAGTATTTTCGAGTATTGCCTGTACTTATTGTTGGCTGATAATTGCACAAGTTCAATTGTCCTTCTATAAGCTGATATGTGGGGTCGCAGATTTATGTATGGATATTACCAGAAATTACCTTTTTTTATAAACATACATTGGCAGTCTCAATGAGTTTGTTAATTAATTTTTTTTGCTCCATGCAGCGTGGACTTGGGCCTAAAGTTGATGACCGCGCGGGCAAGAGGACGTAAGAGTGAGAAGAAAAGAAGGCTTATGAGGTGCAAGAGTGCCAAGACTTTTTGGCTTACTCCATCTTCTCCGTCTATACTCGCACGAACGAGAAAGGATGGTGATTGCATAGGAAAGAATCCCTTGGTTATTGTTGATGACGATGGTTACGAGTATCATGCAGACGGAACAACTTCATCAGGTCATACATCGAGTCAATGAAGAAATCACGACAGATACAACAGCAAATAAATAAGTTTATGTAGTGTATTGTATTTTTAGTTCCTATTAGTAGTGAAGAGAGTGTTAGGCATCATTCTTTTGGTTGAATAAACTTGCGAGACTTCTACTATATTTAATTGTATGTGCCGTCATGTGTATGAAATTTGGTGGTGCCATTGTAATAACCGCTTTTTGTTTGATCCGACGAGTTCAGGTTGACAGTGTAATGATTTTTTTTTACTGATTTTACTGAATCAAATGCAGGATTCAGGACTCTAAAAAAAACATAAGGATTATTGACCGCAAAAATTAAATGCTAACAAAAATCAGTGACCGCTTCTGTAGTCGCTTATCTGGTCAACGAGATATCTAATTCAAAAATAATTAATTGCCAAAAGAGATTTAGCCACAGCTTTTTGGGACTTACTCATGGTTTCTTGGCGTGGACGGACTTCACAATCTATGTGGTATTGTGCCCTACCACGTGCATACGAAAAGTAACCTTGGGGTGCTCGGACATAAGCTCTTCCCCTGTCAAAAAATGTTTAGTATTGCTTCTGCACAGAAATGATATAGTTCTAAAAATCGGATGTGTTGTAATTTTTAACCAAATGTTTCCCCCTCTTTTCTATTTTCCCTCCAATCCACCCACTACAACACAGCCGCAACACATTTTCTGTGGTGACACCAGTCACTTTCTATGGAAACACAAGTCAGTTTCTGCAAAATTGCTTGTCCGATTGTGCTGATGCCCAAGTCATTTTATGCAAAAATTATGGGGTGCAAGGTGCCTGCTTTCTTTTTCGATGGGACCACTACATATGTGGGATGACCTTGCGGGAACCACACACACACATTGCCCTTACACGGCTGGGATCATTGAGGGTTGTCAGTATGCTCCGTTTCAATGGGAATGCAAAGCATATCGTTTCGTCACCTCTCTGTTAGGGAGCATTTTATCGGCCCAACTACGCTTGATTGTTGAGGCCGTAAGGAGTCCGATGCAGAGTGGTTGGTGTGTTTACCGACCAAGCACAGAAGAACGTTGTAGACGCAAACAGTTTCTGGTGACACCAGTCATTTTATGTGGAAAGACAAGTCAATTTCCACAAAAGTGCGTGTCCAATTGTGCTAATGCCCAAGTCGTTTATGCAGAAATTACGGGGCGTGTGCGTGTAGGTGGAGTCAGTGTCTCTCGGTTTGGAAAAAAGTCTCGATTTGAGGGAAATATGGGGTGGGGGTGGGGTGGCCGCAGCAAGGTGGGGGGTAAGGGTGTTGTAGGTAACCTTGCAGGTGGGAGGGTGGAGTGGGGGTAGGCCGCATTTTACACATAAGTGTTGAGGAGAAAATAATCCACTTCGGAGTGTGTTTACTGATCAATCATAGAAGAACGATGTATGTTCTGGGTGAAACTTTTTCCAATGTCTGATAAAGATTACTGAAAATGATTAGTGTCGAGACTAATTTGTTTATCAACGTGGTCATGTCAACATACTGCTTCTCTATAATTTACTTTTAAAATCTCTATGATGCAGCATGTTATATTCTAATGAAGATGACTACAAATGATTAGTAGTCAATAATGCACGTGATTAATACTTGAAAGCACGTTGAAGTCTCGAAAATACGCTTTCGTCGTTTGATTGAATACGACGATTGTACTAAGCGAACCGCACCACTGCATTTGTATGTTATTTTCATGCATTTGCTCATGTACTACTCTTGTGGCTACACATGGGATTATCGTCATTACTAGGGTCTGTTATAGCACCTATGTAGCTTCTCATCCATTCAAAACTTTATGTAGCTTGCATCTAGCTCTGTATTGTGCTCCCCATTTTCCAACTTATGTTCACCTTACGTGATGATTCTTGTCAATCTGTGTTACTATTCGTCTATGTTACCACGTTTGGAGTTTTTAAGAACCCATTAAAATTATATTTAATGGGTTGACAGTAAACATTCCTATGCTTGTAAGCCAGTTACTGGAACACCGTTATTTGCATGGCGCCATATTCATCGCATCATTATTGTTTTACTAATACCGTATTTACTAATAGTTAACGTGTCGTCATATTGTTGTTCTCTTCCAATTTTTCACTCTTATAAATAGTATGATCAAGCGACACTCAATTGATAGATACCGTCAAGTTATCTGCGCCCATATGATTAACCATTTAATTTGGCATTGATAAAACTCCCATGTTTTGAGGAACCATTCAATTGTTGGGTTTTATCCATTCCTTCTTGGTGTGAACGGATCTCGCAATTGATGTGGTATTTGTGGCCAACCATTTGCGATTGAAACCTACCCTTGGGGTACCGGGACACAAGTCCCAAAAAGTGACGCGCTCTGCCCGTTCCGCGAACAAATACAAGCTTACAGACAGAGCAAACCGTGCACAAGTGGAGCACCTTACGGGATAGTTAGGTCATTTGCACTTGCGCAAAAGGTCGTACACGTTTTAGGTGACACAAGTTGTTTTGTGCAGTCAAGCAGGTACTTATGCCCGACAGTGCTTGTTGGTTTGTGCCAATGCCCAAGTCGTTTATGTGCAGATGCAATACCGAATCTCCTTCTTCAATCTCTTCCAAAACGAAAATTTTAAACATCAAAGACATTTCACAACAAAAACAAAGAATCAGAGCAACCATTTTCTTCCTCCAATCATTATCTCATCAACAACTACGTGTATATTTGGACCGAAAAAATGCGGCCTAATTAAGAGATGCAAAATGCTTTGCTTTTCATAACAAAATGGCTAAAGTGCATCCGTTTCTTCAATCCCAACCCCCTTAGTAAGAGAAAGCGTAGTTCCCACAAGGTCCTTTTTTTAGGAGTCCCAACAAAGCAAAAGTAGCGCTTGTGCCCTCCGTAACTTCTGCATAAAAAGACTGGGGCGTCGGCAGAATCCGACATGCACTTTGCATAAAAGGACTTAGGTTTCTGCAGAAAGTGACTAGTTTCACCCAGAACGTACACCGTTCTTCTATGATTGATTGGTAAACACACTCCGAAGTGGATCATTTTCTTCTTACCACTTATGTGTAAAATGCGGCCTACCCCTACTCCACCCCCCACCCGCAAGGTTACCAACCCCACCCTTACCCCCCACCTTGCTGCGGCCACCCCACCCCACCCCATATTTCCCTCCAATCGAGACTTTTTTCCAAACCAAGAGACACTGACTCCACCAACACGCACCTGTCCCGTAATTTCTGCATAAACGACTTGGGCATCAGCACAATTGGACACGCACTTTTGCAGAAATTGACTTGTCTTTTCACAGAAAATGACTGGTGTCACCACAAACTGTTTGTGTCTACAACGTTCTTCTATGCTTGGTTGGTAAACACATCAACCACTCCGCATCAGACTTCTTACAGCCTCAACAACCATGCGTAGCTGGGCCGATAAAATGCGCCCTAACGGAGAGGTGACGAAACGATATGCTTTGAGTTCTCATCGAAACGGATCATATTGACAACCCTCAATGATCCCAGCCATGTAAGGGCAATGTGTGTGTGTGGTTCCCGCAAGGTCATGGGTTCTTTGAACCACCTTATGAACATTTTGTAAATTTGATTCGCCTTATTTGCATTGTAGCCAATTGCCATACCTTGTTTGTATTGGATTTGGGTTCTTTGGACCACCTTGTGGACATTTCGTATATTTGATTCGCCTTATTTACATTGTACTTAATTGCTATATCTTGTCCGTAAAATATTTGGTTTTGTTTTGGACTACGAATCATCGTATTTATTTTCCACTTACTGGGCTATTCGAGCTCACCCCTCCTATTCGTTTGTTTGTCCCTTACCACAGGTATCAGACGTGATTTTGGGCGTGACATGTTTGGAGGAAATTAGAGCATTTAGTTTTGTTAGTATCTTTGAGCAATGTAAATCATTTGAGGACTCTACCCGGAAGTGGGTTAGTTGGTTATGAGACTTGAAAATTGTATTGAATAGTAGAGTCTTGGTCATATTATTTGGTTTTAGTGAATTTTGATGAGGAAGATTGTTAGTTAAGAGTTTCGAAAAGGATTGTATTTAACTCTTGGATCTTTGAGATAAGTAAGATTGAGATTTAGAAAATGGTGTTTATGGCATCGTAGATGCTTTGTTATACATTTATAATGGTTAAGTCATCGACGTGTTTAGGTCTTGGTTTAAAGACATGTATGGACCCTGAAGTTAGAGTATTGATCTTATGAGCAAAATTGGATAATGAAATTCTTTTGGAGACCTTTACCCCGATATGGGTGATTTGATAGAATTAATTCTTGTGTAATTTGTTTCACCGTTGCGTTTGGTAATTATTTTTGTAAAGGAATAATCAGTGGAATTATTTTGGTGAACGGATTGTCTAAGACTTTTGTTTGCGGAGATATTTTATCTTAAAGGGTTTAGTTGCTCTGTCTATACCGTTATCTTTAGAATTGTAATGGTATATAATGAAGTTTGATGGTAGCGCTGCCTCTCGTTTTCAGGGCGTGACAGGGTACGAATCAGGTAAAAGATACAAAGATCAACACGCTGGTCTAGCAGTATGAGACCTTCAAGATGAAGGAAAACGAGTCCATCAATGAGATGTATTCAAGATTTACTCATTATAAACGGACTCGAGCTCTTAGGGAAAATGTACCCAAAGAAAGAGATCGCTAGAAAAATTCTTAGATCTCTTCCTAAGAGATGGGAAGCTAAAGTTACAGCCATTCAAGAGGGTAAAGACTTGAATGTGCTGAAGTTGGAAGAGTTGGTAGGATCTCTGATGACTCATGAAATCATGATGAACATTCATGATGAGGAAGAGACCATTTCGAAAAAGAAGAATCTAGCTCTCAAAGTTGAAGCCTCTCACGAACTTGTAGAAAGCAGCGATGATTCTGACCCAGAGATGTCATTCATCGCTCAAAAGTTTAAGAAGTTCCTAACAAACTGGCGAGATGGAAAGATCAGAAGAGGTCAATCAACCCAATCACAACAGCAAAGAAATAATGGTGATTGGAGTTCAAGAGAAAATCCTGAGGCTTGTTATGAAAGCGGCAGAACATGACACATCAAGAATACTGCCCGCAGTTCAAGAATAAATCGACAAGCAACAGTAGCCGAGACACAAAAGAAAAGAAATTTAAATCCAGGAAAGCTTTGCTGACTTCGGATGATTCCAATAAAAGTGATAAGGAGATGAGTGACAATGATGATATAGCACAACTATGCTTTATGGCCAAGGATGGTCACTCAAATGAGGTAATGTCTTTTGCCAATTTTGATTAGATAAGCTTGAGTTAGCTTTCCTGAATTGAGTAAAAATCATGAGAAATTAAAACTTTAAAATGCTGCCTTGAAAAAGAAAGTCTTTTCTTTGATCAACATTATTGAAGAGTTGGCTGGTGAAAAGGAATTACTAGACGAAAAGATTGAGTTTTATATCACTGAAAACACTTATTCAAAAAATGATCTAATTGCTTCTAAAAAGAAAAACTCTAATTTGTCTTCAGAAATCCAGTCTTTCAAATGTGTAAAAACCCTTGTAGAAAACAAGCTTTTAAAATCTCAATTGGAAAAAGTTTTTACACGAAAGGGGAAATTGGAACAAAGAGATCGAAGACCTGAATTTTACGCTTTCAAAATTTAGACAAGGAAGAAAGAACCTGGATATAATTTTGGGAAGACAAAGGTGTTTTTTTTTTCTAAAAAGGTGGGATTGGTTATGATCCTTCTAAAAAGCAAAAGGATTATAAAAATTTCTTTGGAAAAAATTTAGCCTCTTGCTCGATCGTCGTTCACACTTTGTACAGCTTGTAATAAGAAGGGGCACTTAATGAAAAATTGTTCGCATAGAGATAGTAGAGTTCAACAACCTATTTTTATTTATGGTTGAAAGAAACAAGTTTGGGTGCTGAAATCTTGTTTGCCCAATCTTCCAGGACTCAAGAAAGTATGGATACCTAAAGGATCAAAACCAGAATCTATTGTAGGTATGCATGAAAGCAAAGGTGGGTCCAAACAAATGGATACTCTATAGCGGATGCTCAAGGCACATGACAGGTGATCGTTCATTGTTCTATCATATCACTCCAAAGGATGGTGGCCTTGTTACCTTCGGAGACGATTCAAATGGAAAAATTATTGGTAAAGGTAAAATTGGTAATGCTTCGATCTCGATTGATAATGTGTCTTTAGTTCATGGTTTGAAGTTTGATTTGATTAGCATTAGTCAACTAATCAATATTGGACACAAAGTTTATTCTGAAGGTGATCACAGCCCGATCCATCATGCCTAAAATGGAGGTACTTTGGTCGGTAAGCAAAATGGTAATATCTACACTCTTTCTTTTGATGGGTTCATTTCTTTTCGAGAAGTTTGCCTCTCTGTTCAGCAAAATGATACTTAGTTATGGCATCGTAGATTACGTCATGTGCATATGGACTTAATCAAGTAGTTACTCTCGAAAGAACTTGTCAGAGGCTTACCAAAGTTGAATTTTGTCAAGGATAAAGTGTGATGCCTGTCAATATGAAAAATAATCGATAACCTCTTTTCATGCCAAAAATGTTGTTTCTACTTCTCGTCATCTTCAACTCTTTCATTTAGATCTTTTTGGCCCTACAAGACATTCTAGCCTTGGTGGAAAATATTATGCCTTCGTCATTGTTGACAATTTTTCTCGATACACCTGGATTCTATTTCTAACTCATTAGGATGAAGCTTTTGAAAAAAAAATTAACCTTGTAAAGCTTCTAAAAAATGAGGAGTTGAAACTCGTGAAAATCTGAAGTGATCATGGCGGCGAGTTCAAAAAAGATTAAATATCCTTTTGTGATCAAAATGACATTGCTCATGAATTTTCTGCTCCTCGGACTCCCCAACAAAATGGGGTAGTTGAGAGAAAGAACCGTACTCTCCAAGAGATGGCTAGAACAATGCTTCACGAAAATGCTTTGCCAAAATATTTTAAAGGTTGAAGTCGTTAGCACTTCTTGTTACGTATTGAATAGGGTTCTCATCAGACCAATTCTTCATAAAGCTCTTTACGAACTTTTCTCTAATCAAAAACCAAAAACTGATTGTTTCAAGGTTTTCGGTTATAAGTGTTTTATTTTGAACAATTGTGAGAACTTGGGCAAGTTTGATGCAAAATCTGATCTTTCTTGCTATTCCATGAAGAGTGGCGCATATAGAGTTTATAATCGTAGGACTCTTACTATGGAAGAATCAATGCATGTTGTTTTTGAAGAATCTAATATTGAAAATCCAAGAAAGCATGCAGGTGATGACAGCGAGGACTTCCCCCCAACTTCAATAAATTAGATATTTCTTCAAATGAAGGGGGGAACTCAACTTCATCCGAAAAAGAGAATACCAAAATTCAACCGCTTCCCAAGAGCTGGAGATATTCCTCTAGCCACCCAAAGGAGCAAGTCATCGGTAATGTTGAACGTGGGGTAACTACACGATCATCGGTAAATCTTTCCTGTGCTGATTTTGCTTTTCTTTCTCAAATTGAGCCTAAAAATATTCATGAGACTCTCAAAGATGATGGGTGGATCCTTGTCATGCAAGAAGAATTGAATCAATTTGAAAGAAGCGATGTTTAGTCTCTAGTCCTGCCTCCTATTCAACAAAAGTTTATTGGCACTAAGTGGGTTTTTCAAAACAAACTTGATGAAGATGACCATATTGTTCTAAACAAGGCTAGACTAGTAGCCCAAGGATACAATCAAGTTGAAGGGGTTGATTTTGACGAAACTTTTGCCCCCCTTGCTTAACTTAAAGCTATTCGAATGCTTTTGGCATTTTCATGTCATATGAACTTCAAAATTTTTTAAATGGACGTGAAAAGTGCTTTCTTGTTTTTAAATTGAAAAGGGCCTTGTATGATTTTAAACAAGCTCTTCGAGCTTGGTACGATCATCTCAACAGTTTTCTCATTGATCATGGATTCTCTCGTGGCAAAGTCAATACTACACTTTTCACACAGTCTAGAAATTCGCATATTCTTTTTGTCCAAGTCTACTTTAATAATATCATTTTTGGTGCAACTAACCATTATCTGTGCCAAGAGTTAGCTGAGAATATGCGCAAGAAATTTGAGATGAGTATGTGCCTCGGTTTCCAAATCAAGCAATCAAAAGAAGGAATTTTCATAAATTAGTCAAAGTACACGGGAGCTTTTGAAAAGTTTGGCATGGAAAATGCTAAACTTAGAGGTACTCCTATATCTCCTAGCGTAAATCTTGTAAAAGATGAAAATGGTAAAGATGTTGATCACAAACTTTATCGTGGCATGATTGATAGCTTTCTTTATCTTACACCGCTTCTAGGCCTAACATAATGTTTAGTGTATGTATATGTGCTCACTTTCATGCTTGTCCTAAAGAATCTAATCTTACTGCAGTTAAACGCATTTTTAAGTATCTTTCAGGGACGGTAAATTTAGGACTTTGGTATCCATGAAATTCTTATTTTGACTTAGTTGGGTTTTCTAATTCTGATTATGCCAGATGTCTTGTTGATCGTAAAAGCACTAGTGATAGTTGCCAATTCCTTGGTGAATCTCTTGTATCTTGGCATAATAAGAAACAGACATCTGTAACGCTTTCCACAGCCGAGGCAGAATATGTTGCAACTGGTAGTTGTTGTGCCCAACTTCTTCGGATGCGTCAAACCTTACGGGATTTTGGTGTTTCCTTAGATAATATTTCTATTATTTGCGATAGCAGTAGTGCTTTTGATATTAGTAAAAATCCTGTTCGACACTCTTGCACAAAGCACATCGATATCCGTCACCACTTTCTTAGAGACAACGTTCAGAAAGGATTGATAGAACTCAAGAAAGTAGGTTCGGGAGATCAGCTTGGCTCAATCAAGTTTTTGTTCCCTTTGCCGTTGTTTAGGAATGTGTGATCTAAGCTAGGTGTCATTTTTAACTTTTTTCATCTTCTCTTGTTCTTTTCAGTTGAAGAAAATGACATTTCCTTCGAGTGAAATCTTTTCGGTCGACTGAAAATCTTTTTAGTTGAATAAATATGTATCTCTTTCACTCATGGTCTTTTCAGTGGAATGAAAAGTTCTCATTCGAATGAAACTGAAACCTTTCCCTGCCTTCTTCTATTTGACTTTTTAGTCGAATGAAACCTGGTTTTCAATCGACTGAAAACTCCCGTCTATTTAAACCACTCTTTTTCATTGTTTATTTTTTACAATGTTCACATCATTTTCCTTCTCGTTTAAACTTTCGAACACTTTTCTTACTTTTTCTGCTATTTCTACTATGGACGCAACATCCACGCGCCGTCCTTGCCCCCATCGTCTTCTCCACTTACAAGAAGGCACTAACAGTGAACCTGACGTTCTACCTGCTCTTTCTCGTTGGGCACACGTTCTTCTACTCCTGCTGCATCCACTCGCTCTGCTGGTCCTACCAATTCATCTACTGCACCCGCTATCTCTAACACTCCAAGTACAAATGCTCCTTCCTCCTCTTCTGCTTCTCCACCCACTTGTCCCTACATCTCACCGAACAAAAATCTTCATTTACCCCATTTCTTTGAAACCATTGACAACCAAGTCAACTATTATACAAATTTTTCTAGTTGAGAGATCATCCTTGGTCGCCCTTGCGATCTTGATCTTATGACACAACTTTGTGTCATGTCCTTTATTGAACGAATGGGTTGTACGTCCCTTCTTTCTACTCCTTCCATATACTATCCCCTCTTGATACGCATTTTCGATGCCAACATATCATATAACTCCACTACTACCTCCACTCTCGAGTCATACGTAAATGGAGGGACCATTCGTCTTACTGCCACCACTGTAGCCCAAATTCTTGGTTTCTCTTGTAACACCCCAATAAAATTTTGGAGTTATTTAAAATTATTAGCAGCAAAAATATTTTTCTTAGCGTCGATTTTTTTTATCTAACAACTTTTTAGCGGCGAATTTAAATGTTTAGCGATTAGCGTGACATAATGTTTATCGGCAATCTTCAGCGATAACTAGCGTTAATGATACTTATTTCTAGAAACTTTTAGCAAAAAATAGGAAGCTGGGTAGCGTATCAAACACATTAAAAGTTTTTCGGCACATAAACTATAGTAAGTAATTTATTTTTGGTCTTTTCGTAAGTAATAAGAAATTTCGGGTAATGTTTGCATAACTAAGGAAACTTAAAAGGGATTTTTAATAGTTTGTCATTTAGGGTTTCATATTTATACCCTTTATAATTGAGCAGCCTCCCAACCCTATTTTATCTTCATCTGCTACACTTAGAGAGAGACCGAAGAAAGGAGACGGAAGAAAACTGATTTATTCCGGCGAAACTTCCGATAAGTTGTCTTTCAACCTTTCTCTCTAGTGCTTAAGTTGCTTACAATTTTAAGGAGGGAGGCATGAGAGAACCCGTGTGATTTTTCTGTGGGTTTAGGGCTGTGAATGAGTGTTTATGATGTAGAGCAAAGTTGTGGTTATGGGGTATAAGGTGGCTGTGATGGGGAAGGAAAAAAAAACCAGATTTTTGCCGTGTAATCTTACGGGTTATGGACAGCCATGGGACTGCCGTGTGAGTGAATGGATGAGATATGAGTGTAAACGGGTCTCTGTGTGGGTGTGTTAACTAAGTGTTTTTGTGTGTGTATGTGTGAGAAACAGGAAGTGCATGAGTTTTTAATTGTGTGTAGGTGTGTATGTGCATATCTGTGTATGTGGGTTAATATATATATATGTGTGTGTGTGTGTGTGTGTGAGTAGTGAGCTGAACAAAGCGGTGACTATGTGAATCTGTGCGTGGAGGTGATGCAAACAGCTGTGGTGCTTGAATATTTTTAGTGTGTGTGGTGTACGCCTAAAGTGGATGTATGCAGGGAATTTTGGAAGAAATGTGGGGAAAGGTAACTATGAGAGGTGAAGTGGGTTGAGTTTGAGATGGAAGAGTGTGGGATTTTGTGGGTTTTTCATGTGTGTGTGTGGTTGAGTGTGTGTAAGGAGAAGTTGATGCTGTAAGTGGACCTGTGCGTGAGTGTGCTGGTCAGTGGGCAAAGAATGAAAAGGAAGATAAAGAAGGAGGTTCAATATTGATGGGTCTCACCAGCAAAGGTGGTACAGTGTGCATGAACAGTTGTACCACCTGGCTGTTGGGTATTGTACGGTTGTCCAAAATTGCTGAAACTTTGCAGGATGGTTCTTAGTACAATATTAGAATTTCTGTGAAAAGTTTATACTTTTTTTATATCGTTTGGTAGTTTTAATATTTTCTCAAGTGCAGCTATTCAAAAATTTGTTTTGAGCATTTACAATTAATATTAAATTCCGAAAAAATTACAGCAGTGCTTTTGTAGTAAAACGACATCTCAGTTTAAGTTTCATTAATTTCTGAGTTGATTTAGTACATCAACCTGTATCGCATTTGATTTAATGAAACGAATGATTTTAAAATGGTTTCGGTGCTTTTTAAATTCCAATTTTAATTTCTGTATTTTTCTTCTATATTATAAAACTATCATGAAAATTATGGAACTTTGATTTGAGTTAGAAGCATTAATTGATATTTTTGGGCTTTTTTGGTATTTAAGCAAATTGTTTTTAATTCAAAATTTCAGAAAAATTATATTATAACTTTTTATGGTATTATGAGGTACAAAAGTATTTTATAATAATTTAGTATCATTTTTGGAGTGTCTTAATGCTTTTCAGAGTGTGCGTGGTTATCTGTTAGGTTTAACCGTTCGAGAAATCTGATTCGTTTTCGTTTACGTTAAGAGTGTCAGAGTGAGCAACGATTAAGATTTAGTATTATATTAATAGTTGGTGTGGCTAGGTTGAATTCTAATAATTAATTTGCCCATTTAGGTTAACTCGAGGTTTTGAACAAGGTTGAATAGCAGCGAGCGCATAGCTTGGATCGAGGTAAGAGATTTCTTCTGAAACCCAGTTTTCTCTATTTGTCCTCATAGATGTTTTTTTTTTGAATTGTTATCGCTATTCTTTTGAATTCTGCTATTTTGATTAAGTCGCATTGTTTGCCTGAAAAACCTTTCATTGAGCCTTAAAATCGTTTATTGAAACTCTTATCGGTGCTCAATATTTATTGTCCATCGAGCATTGAATAACATGTTGTATTATCGATTTGTTGTCATTATGTTAATTGCATGAGATTGTGCATTGGTGTGTTTAGCAGGAATTGGTGTATGTTGGAGGATATTGGTGTGGGCTAGTATCTTGACGGACTAGCCGGTGTTTTGGTGTGGGCTAGTACCTTAATGGACTAGCCGGTGGAAAGTGTTAGTGAGCATCGCCTTTGTGGCTTTGCTAAGTGATTACCCTGCACTGCCTGTGTGGCTTTGCAACTCATGTTCAATAGCATTTGTGATTGTTTGCATCGTATCCAAAAGTCATATTAATATCTGATTGAATTAGTTGTGATCCTTGTGAAAATTCTGGAATTTATCATCGAATTGTTTCGTTGAACAAAACCAACATCGTTTTGTATTTGTAAACTATTTCGTAATTTCTTTGTTTGAGCGACCTTACTGAGCTCTCCAAAGCTCACTCCCCTTTGACTTCTTTTCTGCAGGTAGTAACCAGCGTTAGACTACTTGAAATTGGACTAGAGGCAAGCAAGCTAGTGAACTTAAGTAGTGTTTCTCTTTAGAACCCCTGTGTGGGTGAACCTCTGTAGTTCATTATCAGGTTTAAATTTAGTTTATTGATCATGATTGTGTACTCGGAATAATACATTAATTGATGGATTAGTTGCACTGACAGATTGGTAGTATTTATTTTGTTGGAGTTTGAGGATTCTATGATTAAGTGATTGATGGATTGAGCGTTAACGTTCCGGAAAATTCCGGGATGTTACATCTCTAATCTCTCCTCTATTGTTGTATATCCCGAAAATTCTTGGCAGACAAGCGGACTCTTCACTCCTCTTCAACAAAGTCAAACTTTGTTAAATGATCCATCTCTCACTAGAGCACAAAAACCTGTCCTTGCTGACCTTTCCCCTCTGCACACCGTATCCTCCATCTAAGTTTCTCATATAACCTTACGGGCCATTCCGGCTCTTATGCTACTTTTACCTACCTTGACATTATCCTTCTTACCCACTTTATCTGAGTTGCTCCACCAAATCTTATGGGTATAATAATGCTAAATATGGCATCCCTCAAAGGCAAAACTCATGTTCATCTTCCTTATGGCCTACTTCTTTCTAAAGTTCTTTATTACTTCAAAGTTCCCCTCTCTTTATCTGTCTTGGAATGCGTTCCTATTTCTACCAGTCACATTCCTCACATTAGCTCTCTTCGTCGTGTTGGTTTCACAGTTCAGACTAAACCCATTACATATACTTTGTCTCTTGAGCGAGCAGCACCACCTGAGTCAACTCATGCTCCTGCTTCACCTTCTGCACCACCTCAGCCCCCTAACCCTTTAACTTCTACACCAACTTACCCATCTGACCCCAGTTCTTCTGTATTGCTTCTACCCCTTAACCATCTTTTTAGTATACTCACTGTTTTTTTTTCAACATTAATTTTGACTATTTTCTATCTTCTGACACTTTATCTCTCTCCGAGCAGCTCTCTTGCCTCTTGAACACCGTTCAACTCATACTTGAACCCCAAACTACTCTGGCCGCTTCTGTCAATGCAAATCAGACCGCTCTTCTTGACCATCTCACTTCTCTTCAGCAATCCTCAAACTAGCTTCTCTCAAATTAAATTGACTTCCACACTCTTCTAAATCATCTTGTTTCCAACATCTCCTCACTTCCCCTTAACCACACTCATAATTTGGACTGAATGAATCGCATGCAGTAAGATCTACAACGTTAGCATGAAGCTGCATTTCACGCTCATCGCCGCCAAGCTTATCTCTCTACGAGTATTCTGACTAAGCAGAACCGCTTCTTGGTGCATAAGATTTTTGATCAATCGCATGGATTTTACGTCGCTGGTCCCAAAGTCTATCCATCTCATCACATAGGAAACAAAGGCGAACAATGGTTTTTCAATCCAAAACTCCTTTACAATCCCCCCATGCCGTGATCAGTTGTGTGGTAGAAGTCATTGAAATCCCTACTACTAATCTTCCCTCGGCTCCATATCCTTCTTCCTCTAACCATGACAGACATTGTAGATGTTAGATTTTTTTTTGTTTTCCCCTCTTTTTGATTTGACAAAGGGAGAGAAACCATCATTGTTCTTAATTTATTGAATTGATTATTATAGAATTTTCTCTTGGAAATATTAAACAGTTCATTGTCCATAATCTTGTTGTTCTCTGTTGATGATTATTTGATCCAGGGAGAGTAAGTTATGTTATGTTAGATTAATGTTTTGTCATCATAAAAAAGGAGAGATTGTTGACTTTAAGAGTCAAGTTTTATTATTTTGATGATTCCAAGATTTATGCTCTTAATATTAATCTAACAATGCTATTAAGAATGATTTCAGGATTTATCATAACATGGAAGATTCTTTGATTAAATACCTTGGTTTTGGTGGACTTTGACAAGGACTTGGACTTAGTATAGGTTTTTTCAGTTGTAATTAATCGAATCTAAGCTTTCTTAGAGATCTTCCAGAAAACCAGAAAAGTCAAAACCAAGAAGTTTTCCTGAAAGGTTTTCATTCAAAGGAAAAAGTCTCCTTTTGACTAAATTCTTCAGTCGTAAAATGTGTGTTTCACATTTATCTTTCATTCAACCGAAAGCAGATTTTCATTCGTCTAATCTTTCAATTTTTGCTTATCTAGTTTTAAAAATCATTTTCAGTCAAAGCAAAGTTTTCATTCGAAGCAAAGTTTCAATCAGTTTCATTCGAAGCAAATCTTTCAGTAGCTCCAAAAATATCTCTGCCATTTCAATTGATTCGAATAAAGCTTGGATTCATTCTACCGAATTCTTCAGAGATGTTTTAACAACTATTTCCTTTGAAAGATTTTATTCTTTCATTCGAATGGATCTCAGCATTATCCCTTTATTTACTTTTCAACGATTATATTTCTTCTTAGTATAAAAGGGACTCTTAGAGAATTTATTACTAACTTTTTTATCTCTAAAAATTCTCTCTTGTTCTTCTCTAACAGGCTCTCTCATCTTGTTTATACATCTGATATATTATTCCTTGAGTGAGTTCCTTTTGAGACATTGAATAGCAAGCTTCTTTCAGTTCTTTAAGGTTACAGATCTTCCCACCTAAGAAAGCTTAGCTTTTTTGTTTTTCATTGTAACATCTACTCATAAAAAAGTGTGTATTGTATTTCAATTGTAATCTTCTTTTCCCTTGTAATCGTTTGGAAACCTTGAAGAGGTTTCGGTTCTGTACTGAGGTTTGAGCTAGCACCTGAAGCTAGTTGATTAGTGAAAGGCTCGAGTAGGTCTCCCTTGTGTGGAGTGCTCGGGGACAGTACATAGGCAAATGAGGCCGAACCATATAAATCCTTGTGTTATTCTATAATCGTTATTATCTAGTAGCTTAAATTTTTAATTTCTGCTTAAAGTTGTAAAACACCTATTCATCCTCCCCACCCACCCCCTTTAGGTGTACTTAGGGACTTACATGACCGTTACACTTAGTAGCGGTTAGGGAGTCTTGACCACTTTTGTTTTTAGCGGTTAGGGACCGCTCGTAGAATCTCCTAACCACTAATAACATAAGCGGCCAGGGGATGGTCTCAGCAATTTTGGCCCACTGAGCTCTAGTTACAGAAGCAGTTAGGAGAGGCCCATTTTTATTTTTTGAGGATTCTGCCCTCTTTTTGCACACTTATTGCCCACTTTTTGTCGCTTTAAGTGAAAATTTGATTTTTATTGCTGAAAATTACGAATTACAAAGGTGATTAAAAACTACAAATTACAATTAACCGAAGCTCAAATTACAAATTACAACTTAGCAATCAAAGTATAAATTGAACAGTACAAGATTTTGGATAAAAGTTCAAATTACACATTATAGTTTAACACTCTTCATCATCATCCTCGTCATGTATACCGTTGGGTTTGATATCCAACACTTTGTAGTGGTTTCTCTTGTCATGATCAGTCATTTTATTACCAAGGCATACTTTTGATGTTGTTTCTGACTTGTTGCATCTTCAATCAGACTTTTCATCCTTGTAACTCGCTTGTGCCATTTTCTTTGAGAAAGAACTGGATCGAAAATATCTTCAATGTTACCTTCCATACTACATTTTTCAACACTTGGCTTTTTTGAACCTATGACCAAAGCTCGAGTGACTCGAGCGGATGGAATGATTTGAGTAGATAGAGTGTTTCGAGTGTCTGGTATTACCACCCTAAATTGTGTCAGATTGGCCTTCTCCCTTAAGGTAACATCAACTAGATACTTGTACCCCTCCATTCTTGACGTGGCGTCCAAAGATAAACAATTCATAATGTTGCAAAGGTGATTATATTGCAGTGTTTTAGACTGCTCGAGATCAACTGTAACATGTGCCATGAGGGTATGTGACCATGTATTCTAATGGCATGCTTCGTCCACCAATCTAAGATGTACTCTTTCGGAATTTCACTGGAATTTTTTACGCTAAACATTTTAGCACGTTTAGACAAAGTATACTTTTATGCTCAAGCAGTTAACAGTTGAAATTAACAAGTTCGGTAACCAGACAATAGATATGATAAAATGTCTTTGGTTCTTTGGAACCGAAGAAGAGCACGGATTGGCAAAATTTATCACATTTGTCAAAGCATAACTTTGAGATCGGCCGTATAGTGTCATGCAACTTCATCATACTAGATTGATTCGACTTTTGAAGTTTCTCTTGAAACTTTTGTCATACTATATTGATTCGACTTTTGAAGTTTCTCTTGAAACTTTCAAAACATTCTTGGTATAGACTTTAGCCGCATGAGCTTCTAAAGGTGAAAACTATTGTGGCTCTTTTTCTATAAACATTATCAGCGTTGGCTTCTCTTTCAAGAAAAAATTGTTTGTCAAGGACTTTTTTCATCTCAACTACAAACTCCTTTATACTTGAGGAATTACTAATGTAACCCATGAAAGAAGAAATTTTATACCTTTGCTTCTCGAGGTCATAGTCATTCCAATAGAAAAAAACATTTTGGTGTAAGCCCCAACCCATTGTGTCTTGACCTCTTACAATCCTTTTGACCATTCATGATCGAGCAAAGAGTAGTCATCCATCAACTTGAGCCACCTATCCTCAATCATGTCGACCGTCAACAATTTCTTAACATAGAATCACTCTTGAACATCGGATGGTTTGCATACACATTGTGTAGCCTCAAGGAATATTTGTTGCTTATGTGCCATTTGCACAAGCCATGGTAAGTTTTTGCAAGACCTTAGCGATTGCATTTTTCACTTCCAAATCTTGATCAGTAATGATGGTTTTTAGGGAGTATGATACATTTCTTCAAGCCACGTGTCAAATAACCATGTAAATGACTCCTTCGTCTCATCCCTAAGCAGAGCAAAGCCAAACAAGATAGATTTAAAGTAGTGGTTCACTCCGGTAAATAAAGCAAAAGGCATATAGCACTTATTTGTGTGGTGTGTGGTGTCAAACGTCATAACATGGCCAATGTTTTTGGTAAGTAGCCCTAGAACAAGCTTCCACCCAAAATATAGTAATAATGTGATTCTCATCATCTAGTTAGATACTATATAAAAGCCTAAAATTCTTGCTTTGAAGGCACTTAAAGAAATCAAGAGTAGCTTGAGAATTACTCACACCAAAAGCCTCTCTCCTTTGAGCATGAAGTTCATTTTGAAGGTCTACCTCGTTGAAACTCAATTTATCAACTCCCCTGGCCTGACTTGAAAAAAAAAACCCATCATTCTACAAGGTGGTATCTTAGCCTTATCCATTCTAAATAGCAATTGTTTGTGTGCCGAGCTTATTTGTCGATACAAATGAATTTGATCAACCTTACTAGGGGTCGTCAATTGATGATTATGGCTAACTCGACTCCAATCACTACTCAAAGATTTCATTTTCTCGGTGTACTACATATGGGCCTAACATACCCAAAAATGTGTCCTTTTCTTTGGTCTCCTCGGTCCTTCCATCACTGGTTCGAACCACCAGAGGTGTATGTGGTGCTATTCTATGATACTAAAATAGTCGCGAACAAACTTGATCTATTTTGATGCATTTTCTAGTCATCTTATTTCTAACATCAAAATCAATTGTTTTGAATATGCTCCATAGTATGCTTCAACTTCATTCAATGTTTGAAAATTTTTGCCTTTGTGAGATGGATGTGAATCTTAACTAAACTTATTTCCTCCAACTGCATCCATGTTTTGTGTTGAAATTCATAGTGAAGAATTTTTATAAATGCTCAACACATCATAAAATGAACCTACAAATAGTGTTGTGAATTAAAATGAAAAAGGAAAAACTTACTATGTGGTATTGTTGCTTTCAATTCTCTCCTTCAAGATAGTTGCTCCAAAAATTTATTACGTCTTATTGAACTCTAGATTCTAACTAAGGATTTGAAGATTGTGGTGGTGGAAGATTTCAATTTTATTTTTGCTTAGGGTTGATGGAGGATTGTAGTTGTGAAAGATTTCAATTGGGAACGACTTAGGGTTGTCAGAGTATAGAGAGAGAGAAAGTGTAATTAAAGGCAGATGGGAGCAGCTGGGAGCTTTTAGGTCGTCTAACAGGGAGTCATGCCTAACAACTACACTTAGTTGTGGTTTAACTGCTACTAAGATGGGTGCTTGGGAGATTTTGAACAGTCTTGGGAGGTGTAAGGGGCATTTTGGGCTAACTGCTACTAAGAATAGTTGTTAGATGGGTTCTATAAAAAAAAGATGAAGGTTGGAGAAATAGTTATTTATCTACTGGTAGATGTGGATTGGCCCCCATGTATGTATATATATGTGTGTGTGCAAACTCAAGCGCGCGCGCGAGCACACACATATAAATATGGGACATGATCCCTTGCCCTCGCTGAGTGCGATCTGGTCGTCCATCCATGGTGGATGGACTTACAAAATCTAACCTTTTTTTGAAAAAATCCACCGTCCACTATATTATCTAGTAGATGATGATTTTGACCAAAATGCCTCAAAGGTATTTAATGAGTCAGAGGGATTCACAGGCAAATGGGACGGTAGTATTATAAATTTCACCATCCACTACATTATGTGCGCAGGAAATAAATTTTACTTAAAAAAATAGATCTGCCTTATCCATCCTCAATGGATGATGGCTCTGGCAACTTACCTTAATTTGCATGTGCGAGCAACGAATCAACTTCCTATAAATATATATACATATATATATACATATATATATATACATATATATATAGGGTCGATCCACATCTACTAGTGGAGAAATAGTAATTTCTCTACCTGTGATCTAGCTGTCTACTAGAGATTGTGGACAACTCAGATTGGATATTTTTTTACACTAACCACTACACTTATTAGCAGTTAGGGACCCACTCGGGCTGAAGGTATCTTAAATAGTGAAGGGATCCAGGAAAATACGGGGGGCGCAAGACTAATGTACTGGTGACTATCGCTGAAAGTTAAGAGCGTTTCTCCGACATCTTACTGACTTTCCCCCCTATGCCACCCCGCTTCCCATGTTGCAAGTGGTGGAAGGCGTTGGAAGACCGCGTTCACTGGTTTTCGATGGGGCGATTTATGTTCTTCCGGTTACGGTCGGATCCATTATTCCTCAAGATGTAAAGTGAATCATATCATAATCACAGAGTGGAAGAATGGTTTGGTTGGTTGCCCAAAGGGCTATCTGATCCGATAACCTGCGCCAGCGTCGCTGATGATGCAGAACGCTTTAATTGCTTATGAGAAGGCAGACTTGGACTCCTTTCCTGGACATTGGCGATGACTTTATTACAAGAAATGTGAATGGCTTTGTATAGACATTACTCTTGAGCCATGTTCGTCGCCCTACCCTAGGCTTACCTACGTCACTCTGCTTGGCGATATTTATTGATAAAACTCATGGTGAAACAAAAGGATTCAAAGGCAAATACAGGGGCAGTATGATATAATTTACCTTACATTACATAATGTAGCGTACGATGAAGTTTACTTAAAGAATATAATGATCGCGCTGCCAATTTAGCTTAAGTTTCTTGCAGGCACAAGGGATCACGTACTTATATATATATATATATATATATATATATATATATATATATATATGAGCCGCAGGCAACTTCAGTTAAGTTGTCTGCACAATCTTGATTGACGGACCAGATCTAGCTATCTTGAAAGAAAACCCATCGTACGCTAAGCAAACGGTCCCTTTGATCAAAATGCCCCTGATGCTATTGTCTGCAAATGCAATAGTGCCCATCCGCTACATTATGTAGCAAAGATAAGTTGCTGATAACACATTAAATTAACTCTTGTCCACTACATAATGTGGCAGACGGGTGCTTTCCTCACACACGTTAAATAAACCATTCGTCCTTTACATTATTTGGCAAAGGACGGGGTAGTTTTCCTTTCAAACTCTTTTTGTCCACCTCATTATGTAGTGGACGACGGTATAAAAAGGCCTAACCCCTAGTTTTGCACAAGTATTATTCCTTCTTCACTATCTTCCCTGCAGCGTTAGCAAGTACATCTGCATTTTTTGTGTTTTCAAACCCTAAAATCATCCAAGAAACCCTAAATCGTGCAATTGATCTCATAAGTTCACAAACCCATGCTTTATTTGTGTTTAATCCTGAGTTTGGGAGTATTGCTCATGATTTTGATGATGTATTATGTATGCATAGATGTGTATGTATATATGTAGATGATGTATTATTTATGTTCTAGTGTCGGCAAAGTTTGAGTTGCCAACGTTTGATAGCAATTTACGAACTTTGTAATATCCCACATCGGATGTGGAATAGTATAAGATAACCCTTATAAGATCCTGCCTATGAACTCATAAGTACCTACTTGGCTAGCCCTTTTGAGGGAGGCATTGCCCTGTGGTGGGGCGTGGATCGGGTCGTTACAGATGGTATCAGAGCCGACTCTCGAAAAACTCGGGCTGGGCTATCCAGTAGGGTTGCCAATGGTTGGGGAAACGAAGGCAAGCCCGGGTATATCCCACATCAAGAGGATGGTTGGGGCAAGGAAGGGTGAGCCCGGTATATCCCACATTGGATAGAGAGGAAGATTCTGGGCTATGTGTGATTGAGCCTTAGCGAGGACGCTAAGGTATAAGGAGGGGAGATTGTAATATCCCACATCGGATGTGGAGTAGTATGAGATGACCCTTATAAGACCTTACCAAGGAACTCATAAGTACCTACTTGGCTAGCCCTTTTAAGGGAGGCAATGCCCTGTGGTGGGGCCGTGGACCGAGTCGTTATAGATATTGTAATATCCCACATCGGATGTGGAATATTATAAGATGACCCTTATAAGATCCTGCTTATGAACTCATAAGTACCTACTTGGCTAGCCCTTTTGAGGGAGGCATTGCACTGTGGTGGGGCCGTGGACCGGGTCATTACAGATGGTATCAGAGCCGACTCTCAAAAGCTCGGGTTGGATTATCCAGTCGGGTTGCCGATGGTTAGGGAAACGAAGGCAAGCCCGGGTATATCCCACATCAAGAGGATGGTTGGGGCAACGAAGGGTGAGCCCGGTATATCCCACATTGGCTAGAGAGGAAGATTCTGGGCTAAGGTATAAGGAGGGGAGATTGTAATATCCCACATCGGATGTGGAATAGTATAAGATGACCCTTATAAGATCCTGCCTATGAACTCATAAGTACCTACTTGGCTAGCCCTTTTGAGGGAGGCATTGCCCTGTGGTGGGGCGTGGATCGGATCGTTACAGACTTGGTGTATTATTTATGTGTGTGTATGTGTGTATGTATGTATGTATGTATGTATGACGTATTATGCAAGTGTTAGTGTTGACAGAGCTAGATTTGCCAACGTTTGATAGCAATTTACAAACTCGATATATTTGCTTATTTCAGTCCAAAAAATGACCTTTAATCCCAGACTCAGAGATCCCTCCATGTTGTATAGCCAAGCTAATCATATAAGTACAGCAAATTGAAACGGACAAGTAAGATACCAATTTTTGTGATTATTTTTTAAATTTTAATCATTAACAATGTATATTTTCCTTAAATACACTTTGTTAATTCATAGAAAAGAGATACACTTACTGCAATAGAAGTAGCAAATGCACTTGGACATTAAAGGTTACACGCGAGTCAGAAACACTTGTTGCATAGAATGGGATTTGTATTTTTAGCATGGGGATGTGTTTCCTCAACATGGCCAGACCTTCATTTGTGCCCTCATTGAACAATGAAGAAGTAAAATGAATACGTTTCACTTCCTTCTTGGAGAGACGATAATAACTTTAGAAGATGTAGGGTACATCTTAGGGTTACCCGTAACGGGACGACCAATTTGTTTTTGGTAAGATTGATAGGCAACTTAAGAGATTTGCTAGGGACAACTCTGGTATGATACCTTAGGCTGCATTTGGGAACTCTGGAATAAAATTGAAGTGGCTAGTAGATACGTTCACTCAGTTTTGCTGGAAAACTTCATGGAGGGGATAATATAATTGCACACAAAGGCTTTTACGCTCTTTATGATGGGGGTCATTCTGTTTCCAACAACGATTAAAAACGTAGACCACGTGAAGTATTATGTCTGTTGGGTAATATGCACGAACTTGGCGAGTATGCTTGGGGAGCAACAACTCTTGCATACTTGTATCGCGCTCTACACAAAGCAACGAGGACCAAATGCAAAGTTATATTTGCATATCTCTCGTTGTTGCAGATTTATCATATCACCTCTTTTAATTTTTTTCTTAATTTTTTATTAGCCACTGCACAATTAATTTTTCCCATCCTTCACCTATTTGTCTTTGTTATTAGATGTGGTCTTATAATAACCTCAGTGTCAAGCGCCTCAAACCTAGGCCCAAAATCCAAAATATGTGGCCTCAGTTGTATACTTTCGGGTACATCGGAGGGACAACCACTACCCAAGAAGAGATGACCCCCATCACATCTTAATCTTTTATGGGGGGAGTTTGACATGTTGGCTATGGCCCGAATGCGTTGGGCACTATATGAGAGGTTAAAGGGGCTGGTGGAAAAGTTGTTCACTTTTATGCTCTTCGAATTACAGTGCACTCTTTGATCCATTGGGAGATTACAGGGTGGCAACTACAAGATCGCGCTATAGGATAGTTGGAGTTCTTGTAAAGGTTATCAGCTGATGCCCTTGACATGAGAAATAATGAGAATCTACCAACACAGATGTTCAGGCTAGTGGATTACCTGGAACTTTTGCAAAAGACAGGATTGGAGTGTGGGAATCCTGGCACGACACAGTTTCAGCTATGGTGCTAGAGCCTGACCATGTGATTAACATCAACCAGTATCTACAATGGTACAACTACATTAGTTGGAAGAGAATACACCAGCCCAGGGGTGTAATTGATCAACAAAGAGCATTTGATCTCATAAGTTTCCTATTTAAATTCCTTTCTTTTGCTGAAGCATGATCTTATAGTGTTTAAATATACAAATGATCTTTCTTGATGTAGGTTTATGCCAGCCTCGCATTCTTTCAAAAATTGAATGCACAAACAGATCTTGTAGTTGCCATGGGAGTGGATATTTGCTTTAAGGCTGAGATCTTGAAACATATCTTGAAGAGCATTTGATCTCGTAAGTTTCCTATTTAAATTATTTTCTTTTGCTGAAGCATGATCTTATTGTGTTTAAATATACAAATGATCTTTCTTGATGTAGGTTTATGCCAGCCTCGCATTCTTTCAAAAATTGAATGCACAAGCAGATCTTGTAGTTGCCATGGGAAAGAATATTTGCTTTAAGGCTGAGATCTTGAAGCATATGTGTAGGGAGTTTGTGAGGGCCTATAGGGGGCAGCCTTTAGGTGTGAGCGAGTAAGGATGCTAATAAAATCCACAACCAGCGGATCACCGACCCTCTCCGATCCGATAGGAGTGGGTTATTGTAACGACCCAGTCCACGACCCCACCACAGGGCAATGCCTCCCTCAAAAGGGCTAGCCAAGTAGGTGAGTTCCTTGGTAAGGTCTTATAAGGGTCATCTCGTACTACTCCACATCCAATGTGGGATATTACAATCTCCCCTCCTTATACCTTAGTGTCCTCGCTAAGGCTCAATCACACATAGCCCAGTATCTTCCTCTCTAGCCAATGTGGGATATACCGAGCTCACCCTTCGTTGCCCCAACCATCCTCTTGATGTGGGATATACCCGGGCTTGCCTTCGAACCATCGGCAACCCGACTGGATAGCCCAGCCCGAGTTTTCGAGATTCAGCTCTGATACCATTTGTAACGACCCAGTCCACGGCCCCACCATAGGGCAATGCCTCCCTCAAAAGGGCTAGCCAAGTAGGTACTTATGAGTTCATAGGCAGTCTTATAAGGGTCATCTTATACTATTCCACATCCGATGTGGGATATTACAGTTATGTTGACTTTGATCGGGCAACAGGGCAGGTATCGTATTTTTAAAAAAAACCCGCAGTGGGTTAGGGTCGGGTATGGTATTCTACCCAACCTGCCTCGAGATCCACCCAGACCCGCCTCGGTCTACTTACCCTATACAATAACTAATATCAGTCGTCCATCATGTACTATATATATATATGTACTACTTACCCTAGAATCGGAGACACTTCTGTCCATCTCTATCTCTCTCTTCTGTGACCATAGATACATTGGTACTCTCTTCTGCCGACCATTTCTATTCTTCTCTCCACCGCCGGTCGCTGCGGTGTTGCATCTCCACTGCTGAGATGGTGCATTAATTTATTTTTAGAGTGGGATCGTCATACTATTTATACCCAATTGAGTTGCTATATTCTTCATTTCTTTGATAGTGGTGGTGATATGAACTTGATATTGCTTGTAAGTTATATTGACTTGAGAAAATAACTAAATATGCATTAGAAGTTGAGAAGTTGTTTGTGTTAGATATGATTTTGTTTTACGAGTGATGTTTTAGATAATTTGTTTTATCTAGAATTTGGCTACGAAAACAAAGACTGAGCAGGGTTGGACCAATGGTGCTATGCAACCAACACTATGAGTCTATGAGGCTAATTTCACTTCTTTTGTATTATCATGCTGTTATGTTAAGCAGTATATCACTTCATTTTCAAGGAATGAGTCATCCCTTGAGACAAACTTCGGATGCGAGCGAGGGAATGGCTGATCCTTGTGGGCATTATTTGGCAGTAAGTGAGGAAATGGGGTGATCCCTGGGGCAACCTTTGGCTGTGAGTGAGGGAATGAGTAATATATTGTCTAAATAAAGACAACCCTTATTAAGTTGCTTAGCGACTCAACTTTTACACAAGATCCCTTTAGTTGAACATGTCCTTCTTAAAGGCTGTGCAAGTCTAATTTTCAAAAACTTCAACTTCATGCATTGGGATACGCAAAGAGCCTTAAGAAGTAACTAGACAAAAATATCCCCCAAGTCGATCACAACCCGCATATGTTAAAGCTCACCCTTTAAAGCCCATGAAGCCGGAAAAACATAAGTATGTTCATGAACATTGGTTAGTGAGCCCCTAACAACGATCTCAAGATTGTGTTCAATGTGGAGATCACGAAGTCTCATGGGACATTATGTCCTCCCTCCGACTAGATTGTTGGTTGGATGATATGGTGATGAAAGCCTACATCGAACTTCTGATCCCTAGAGAGAGTTACAGGAGAAATGAGTATCTTAGGACTTTTATGTTTGACACACACTTTATGGCTTTTCTCTATGGACATTGGGACCAATGGTGTTCATTGAGCAGCCATGTTCCCGATCCCATGCTCATTCAATTCTTCACTGATAGTCCTAATTCAGTGACTATCGAGGATGCATATGTCTTTCGAATACCCGGTTAAGACCACAACCATTGATTTTTGTATTGCTATCAAACATCAGCTATTGTTGTTTCAATTGTCGACAGTCTCTGCAATGATATGCAGTTTATGCCTCTTATGGACCTTTATAGTGGACCCTTGGGAGTTATGGTGAGAAAAACATTTGTCTTTATTGTTGATATATTTCTTAATTTAATTTCTTACATCGACTCTCATATCTTACGTGTTTCTTTTCTTTTTCCGTAGAATTTGTTCCATGCCATTCTTTGCAAACTCCAAGGGTCTAAACCATCGGCAAGATTGAAGCACAATATTCAGGTGAAGACATATAGGCCCATGCAACTTAACGGATCAGAATGCAATGTCGATGTATTGTTGTACATAGAATTCATTTGTCGTCCCGAGAACCTCAAGATGCACAACCGGAGCCAAGACAATTTAAACAATTATAGAAATATGATAGCTTGGAAAATTCAAATTTGTAAACCTAGACAAGTCAATGGATATTGTATTTCTAGTTAAACCAAAAGTGTAACATTTGACTTTACTTGATATAACAAAATACCATTTTATATGACTACGGAGCACTTCATTCTAGTATTGATTGTGTGATGTGATTCTAGAATTTCATGTGATTATGGTTGAGTATTGATTTGTAAATGTGGGGCATTTGTGATTAAGTGTCGCGGTGTACTTGTAATTGCTTTGAGAATTGTGGAAACACGTTGAAGGTGGCTTTATAAGCAAAAGAGTTTTTAGGGGGCCTCCTCTGCCGTCAGCTTCATAATGTGGTGGACGGCATAGCAGAGTGTTAAAAACTACTCCGCTATCCACTACAGTGTTATGTTGTCTGCTACACAATGTGCGGGATGGCATATTAGTGTGTTAAAACTGCTCCATTGTTCGCTACATTATGTAGCGGACAATGGAGCAGATTGTTGTTTAGCCCCCATTTTTTTTTTTTTGACTAAGGGTTGGGAACAAACTCCCCCTATCTTTTTTAAGTGCAGGAGGGTGAAATTTCTATCCCTTTGTCTGCCACATTATGTAGCGGAGAATGGAGTAGAATGCAAATTTAGCCCCCATTTTTTGGTAAGTATTGGGACTGAACTCGCCCTTCTTTTTTCTAAGTGTAGGAGGGTGAAATTTCTGTCCCCTTGTCTGCCACATCATGTAACGTACTATGGAATATAATGCAAATTTAGCTCCCCCCTTCTTTTTTTTTTGTGACTAAATGTTGGGACAAACTCCCCTTTTTGGAGGGTGAACTTTCCATCCCCTCATCCACCACATGTAGCGGACAGTGGAGCAGATTGCTTATTTAGCCCCTGTTTTTTTTTCGATAAGTGTTAGGATCAACCTCCACCTTTTTTTCTAAGTGTAGGAGGGTGAACTTTCTGTCCCCTTGTCCACCACATTATGTAGCAGTCGATGGAGCAAATTGCTTGTTTAGCCGCCATATTTTGGCTAAGCATTTGGACCAAACTCGTCCTTATTTCGTAAGTGTTACGAAGATGAACTTTCTGTCCCCTCATCTGCCAAATTATGTAGCTGACAATGGAGCAGATTGCTTGTTTAGATCCTATTTTTTTCACTTAGTGTTGCCAAATTCTCCCTTCTTTTATCTAAGTGTAGGAGGGTGAACTTTCTATCCTCTCGTCTGCCACATTATGAGGTGGACGGATGATGAAGCAAAAGTCAAATTTAGCCCCCATTTTTTGGCTAAGTGCTGGGGAAGTATTGGGATCAAACTCCACTTTTTCTCTAAGTGTGGGAGCCTAACTTTCTGTCCCCTTTGTCCACCAAATTATGTAGCGAACGACTGGACATAATTCTAACCCCCCCCCCCCCCAGCCTAAAACCTGGCAAACTTAGCATGGTTAGTTAACCTGTTGAGACACTACAAGAGTACATTAAAATTGAGATGGTAAAAAATAATTATGAATGACAGAATGTTACATCTAAATTCATTATTAATACAAAAAAAGTTAATACAAAGTCAATAATTCAGATACTTAGGCTTAACATAAAGAAGACTACATAGGCTAAAGGTGTTCATCTTCAGACTCATCTTGCAACCCTCGGACTTAACCCTAATGCCTTGTAATAGTTCTGCTTTTCATGGTTGGTCATTTTGTTGCAAAATATACACTTTCCCAGCTTCTTAGGTGCGGTTGCTTGTTCAATAGAGCTCTTCGTCTGTATAGATCTCTTTCGACCTTTTGTTTGCAATATAAGTGGATCCAAAGGTTGGATAACATTGTTGTTTTCCTCAACCTCCTCCTCTTCTTTTGATCCTTGTTTAGGAATGATACAAAGTCCTCTGCATTGCTAACTGAAGCTACTTCATACTCGTCAAGGATAGGATCTTACTCTTGCAACTAGATTGTGGAGATATTTATATCTAGCTATTGGAGAAAAATCCTTTACAAACAAACGGGTGAACATTGTTACCAGATGATTATAACGCGATGTCTCCAATTCTTCAAAATCAATATATGAATACTACTGAAAGGCAATGGTACCTTGTAACATGTTTGCAGCTTTAATCCACAAAAACAATATGAGGTGCTCAAGGATTTCCTTGATATTCTTTTGAGTGAAAAACTATAGAATGTGTTGACACAAAATACTAGAGAACTCAAACTTCATGTTGACACATGTTACAGTATCTGTCTCTGTGTCATGGTAGATTGTACACAGTCTATGCACTTTCTCAAGGGCGAGGTCGTTCATTAATGACTAAATTTTGTATTCACATGTGCTCTCTGCAGCCACGTTGTTTATACTATATCGTCCTGACCTGTGTAACTTGTTTTGGTATTGTCTGAACATCTCTTGTGTATAGACTTTTGCACTATTAACCTCTAACTACTTCTGAAGTAACTTTCTTCTTTGTTTGTACATGATAGCAAAATTCGTAGCCCTTTCTTTCACAAAAGTCAGTACAGCTGCTTTTCGGACATGTATGGCA